>VWZD01009382.1:286321-312772 GCA_013396695.1 Sakesphorus luctuosus | reverse complement strand
TCAAACCCATTTTCCATTTATTTGTTGAAAGTCCGGTGCTTAGCCTGCATTATCTAACTGGCTTGAAAAAATATTGTCTGCATTAACAGCCAAAAACCTGACATTGGGATTTAAAGTGCAAAAATGTTTACATGATGCTAGCCTACTATTTCAGCTGGTGATATTTTAAAGTTACAAATCCCCACTTATTGACTGAATATTCCTGCCATACCACACTTACGTAGACTGTTACAGAGAGGAGAAGTATCAAGAGAGCCTCTGGTCAGAGTTGAACACTGTGCAACCCACATTCTGAATTTCTTAAAATGGCAGCTAATATCTTTATAAATTGTTACAAAATTGTGTAAAACTTGGGGTAATGAATACTAAAAATGTTGACCTCAATCTGCGTGTTTGTCTGGTCATATGTTAACATGAGGGTTTTCACCTTTTTCTTACAAGTAGAACCCCTTACTTGCAACTTAAACCCACTAGCAGTAGGCTTACTTTCCTTAGTGGTCTTTCAATGAACTCAAAGTTTGAACTCCTGCACTTGCTGTGATCAAAGTGTTTATATTGTACAGATGGCTCTTGTTGCTTTTCTGTGTATTTTGTGAGTTTGCAAGTTGGATACTATAATATCTTTCATATTTGTGCACTTTATGTATCTTTATGCACTATCACAGTAGTGCATATAATAGTTTCAGTTTCTTCCAAAGCATTATAAGAGAGGTCTTACTTTCCATACTTGATTGAGCTTTATTAGTGAGAATAGTCTTCTGCATAGGGCTCTAAAAAGGATCTCACCATAGTTACTTGAATTCATCTCAGGGTTGAACATAAAATATTAGGAGAGATTCCTTTAGCAGTGTTGAAATAACGTAAGTGAGCATATCTGATGCTGACCATGCATATGATATTCCCAGCAACTGACTGACATGCCTTCAAAAGATCAAATTCAGCCTTCCTTGCATGATGTAAGATAAAAATCTGGCCTGGGATTTAACTGTACCTGGTAATTAAGTTTAAAGAACAATAAGGCCTCCCAAACCTCTCCAAGCCTACAGTAAGCATGCTGGAATCTTGGTTGCCATTTCTGCAAACTGTTTACAATTCACATACCTCTGCAAATCCAATCCTGATCTCAAATTGCTGCTCATAAACAACATAGCAGAGATTTGATGTATGAGGGCACGTTCTGAATTCCCCTTTGCTAGCAGTAGCGTGGCTAACTTCTAGCATTAAAAACCCCTCTCATGTCTCTATTATTACAAGCAATCCTCAATTAACAACTTTAATTCATCTCTCAACCAATTTTTTTTGTTTTTTGCAACTGGTGGCAAGAAGGCAGATGCAACATGCTTTATTCTCCTCTTCTTTTGCTGGCTGCCTGTAAATGAGCATTTTTTACACCTGGAGTAAGGCAGCCTCTCTTAGCCATCCCAGAATTTCTGTGGCAGTCCATCAAACCAGATGTTGTCAATCTTAAAAGCCTAATACAAAGCTGATGTTTTCAGGCAATGCTCTTCCTTATTCTTAACAAATCAGTGTTTATTAGTGAGCCTCGCTAGTGCACAGACAATTAAAAATGGCATAAACTCTCCTGTTTCATGAAGTGTACTTTTAAGAGGGGAGGAAGGTCTTTGCTTGGTTTTGTTCAGGTATGAAAGAAATTACACACCTGCATTTACTTGACTTTACAATATGTAAAAAAATAAGGGGTCTATCTCCAATAATGGCTGTTTCATGAAGGTAGACAAGCATTCAAACACATTTGTTATCCTAGGAAACTTAAGAAATTTTCAGAAGTGGAGTTTGAGCTAGTTCTAGAAGAATTGTGTTTCAAGAGAGCTTTAGGGGTGGGGAAACTCAAAGAGGTGAACTAGGGTACACAAGACTGAAAAGACAATTTTTCAAGGACAAGAACAGGAATACCTTTCTCATTTTACCTTGCTCTCCCTCACGTGTGTTTAACAAGTTTATGTTTTATGAGCTCACTGAAATCAAGGAAAAGTCTTATGTCCTTAGCTAGGATTTTTCCCAGTGGTCATTGATATAATGGTAAGCTATTTCTAAGAGTCAAAGGATGGGGACCTTAAAGAAATCAGAGATATCACTTATACATTCAGACAGGAATACACAGCATTAATGTAGCCTAGTCTCAGGGCTGTTTGCAACTGAGCTTCTATTCTTGCATTTTGATATCACACAGGGTGGGTTTGCTCTTGCCTGGGGCAACCTCTAGGTGTGAGGGATGACACAAAAGAGTGTGGTAGAACAGAGAGCGCAAGGGAACTCAGTTCAAGCTCCAAGGCACCACTGCAATTTAGATTTAGTAGAGACATGAATTTACATGCCATAGTGGAGAAGGATAGGTGTGACTTTACAGGAAGAAGGTAATACCTCAGGAATGAGTTGGAACTCTGAAGAATCTCTTTGCTGTGTGAGCATGTGTTCATCTCCAAGAGACTTTCAATGATGTTTCTCAAAGTGTCAAAAAACTGTTAATGTATGAAAGAATGAGATTAACGGTCCCTCATAGATCGATAACTGGCTACAGGTAGAAATATAGAATAGAAATAAAAGTCTGTTTTCTCAGTCCTCTGGGCATGTCTTCTAGGACCTGTTCTATCTGATATATTAATAAATGATAGAGAAAATGGGAAGGACAAGAAGGTGACAAAGTTTGTATGTGATAATAAATCATTCACACCAATAAAGCCAAGAAAGAGCTACGAAGGATTACATGCCCCGCTGAAATATCTGATGCTGTTGGTAAGTTAGAGTCTGCAGTACCTAGTGAAATTCAGTGCTGCCAAACATGAAACAACATGAAACAATTTTAACAAAAACAAAACAAACCAAAACACAAACCCTAGAAAGTCAAAACAGGTACAGGAAATGATTCAGCACTAATTACTGTCTCCCAGGAGGGAGATCGTAACATAAATCTGTGAAAATATCCACTCACTTTGCAGTGACAGTTAAGTGTAGAATAGTAAGAGTTAGTAGGAAAGAAATTCATGCTGTGAGTGTATCCTGACCACTGTTCCTGGCTCAGAACTGCTGTAACTGGAAGGACATGGCAGAACTCAAAAAAAACTCCAAACATTTTGAAGGATGGCAAAGATGAAGCAAAATTTGCAGCAGCATTGGTTCAAGGATCAACTAAACAAGCAAGGATTCTGCTACCTTCAAAAAATGCATTAGAGTGGGAAAATGAAGAGGTGGCTATGAAACTGTGAACAATACAGAGGAAGTATATAGAAAGAAAGTCCAATCTTTCAGAAGCACCTGTTGTGATGTGACAAGGGATAATGGTGTTTAACTAAAAATGGTCTATTTAGTTTAAATATAAGGAAAAATTTTTTTTACACGGAAGGTGGTTAGGCACTGGAACAAATTGCTAAGGGATGTGGTGGATGTCCCAACTGTGGAAATGTTCAAGGTCCAGTTTGATGGGACTCTGAGGAACCTGACCTAGTGGAGGATGTCCCAAATGATAGCGAGGGGGTTGAACAAGATGACCTTTAAAGGCCCTTTCCAACACTAACTATTGAATAATTTTATGATTCTTTCCTCATAGTAATGTTGGAACTGGGAGACTGAATAATTCTGTGATTCTTTTTCATAATGACAGAACTGGGAGGTGTAAAGTGAAACAAGGTAGTGCCAAACTTGACAACAAAAGGAGATGCTTCATCATAGGCACTAAAGTGTGCAAAATGTTGGCATGGGTTTGTGAATGTGAGAAGTTAGCATGGATTAAAACATAGGATTTATTATTTGAATGTAAAAAATTCTGTTTGACACAAAGAGGAAGCTCAGAGTAGTTTCTGTGCCAGGAATGGCTGGAGGCTGGGAAGGTACTTTGAAAAGGCCTGTAACTGTTGAGAAGCTGTTTCAGGAGAGGGAAGCTGAACTGGGTGAATCTCCAATGTGAATCTACTGTATGACCCACTTGCACTGTTATGGCTGGAAGAAGTAGCAATGGGAACACACAGGCTGTTCAAAATCCTGGTAATGTGCTGAATTTGCCAGCCCATGCTGACATCTGGGCTTCTCCACCTTCACCCCTGGTTTTACCATGTAAACACAGGTAAGATCACAGTGAGCAGAGGGAATGCCTCTCTCAGTGTGTATGTGTGCTGCCAGACTGCAATGGAAGAGCAGAAAGATCATTTTGCGCTCTGGGAAACACACTCAAAGTAGCAGATGAATTTTCTCTCAAGTACTCAGGTACAAGTACCATTATGTTTCTCATGACAATTCTTCCTAGTATTGTTGTGCTAGTAGGCTTATCGTTCTCCTTGTATTAGTGTGTCTGAGAAACTGCATCCATGACAATAGTCTTTTTTCCCACTAGATGTCCCACAAAGCCAGCGTTTGCAGACATTCTGCTCAACTGGAACTTCTTTTAGCCTCAGAAGTTTACCATCTTTAAAATAAAATGTTTTACTAAAGATAAGTGCTTTTTTCATCCGTATGCTAATGCTTGAGGCAGTACTGCAGATGAAGCTTAATATGCCCAAACACATTGATTAAACTAGATTTCAGTAGAAATTTATTGTTAAAAATTCAACTTCCTTAAAGAATTCAAATTGAGACACTGTAAATGACTAACTGGTCCACAGGGGACATGAATGCAAAAAGTTTAGGAATTGGTGCCTCTTGGGCTGTGTATTCAGCACAGCTCAGATACAGAGGTTCTTGCAAAGCAGGTCATATCTTGTAGTTACTAGTAGTGTTTGTGGGTTTTTGTTTCTTTTGTGTTACTGCCTTTCTAAACGAAGTTTTTCTTTTGAAATTCCAACTCTTCTGTCTCTAATCATATGTAAGATCCCAATATACGTACAAGTTACTCCACATAGTGTGCAATTATCCACTTATTAACTCTTCTCCTGCTTTTGAGAGAGCTGTTGCAATTATTGACTCTAAATCTAGCACAATGCCCTAGAATTGCCCTTCTGTGCTAACTAGGTGGCTCAGTTTGAGATGCCCTGTTCTAAATGTTGCTAAACTACATTTACAGTGAAAAGGTTAATTTTATTCTTTTTGCATTAGTACTACTGCTAAAAACGTAAGGTGTTTAATAAGGTGGTTTTTCTTTTTTTTTGTTTGTTTGGGGTTTGTTTGGGGTTTTTTGTTTGTTTTATAACTGAGAAGAACAATAAGAACATTTTATCAGGTATCTTTTATAGTACAGATCAGAGATACAGGCCATACAGCTGCTAACACACACATTTAGAAAGGTTTCTATAGCTATTGACTAGAGTGTTTATTTGCCCAGAGTAGCTTAGTTTCTAGAAAGATACCTAACCTGTGGGAAAGACTGCAAAATCCACTATGATCCTAGGTGTGGGTTTTTTTGCTTACTAATAACTTTCATTATTTTAAATCTGTAGATATCTTCCCATGGCATTTGCCCACCTTTACTTAGACCCTGGACCTGATTATGCCTTTCCATGTGTCCTGGTTCAGCAAGTGGGACCAGTTTATCACTGTGTGTGGGTAATCAAAGCTATGTATCCTACACCCTCTATTCATTTTCCATGAACCGTTAACAATGGGACATTTGCAGCAGCTGCCCAAGGCACACCCGACTCCTCAGGATGTGAGCTGGGTGTGAAAGAAGCCTGTGAGACAGGAGCTGTGATAACTCCCCTCCAGGGAGTCATTAGCACCTTCACACCCAGCCTGAGGGGGGCATGTCTGCTAATGGGCCATCAACGATTCCAAAATATCCCATGACTCACAGAGTTAGATCACCCACTGTTTAACTCTCCAGCCCAGGGGAGGTACTGGGTGCTCCCCAGCTGGATCTGACAGTACATAATCTGGGGGTTTGAAGACTTTGGGGAACCACTCTCTGCATCCAGAGAAGGATCAGAACCTCGACAGGAGGAGGCCACCACTCTCGACCGGACTGGGACTACCACTCTTCACCAGACTGTGACTATCATCTGCACCAGCAGGATTTCTCACTTCCTTTTGCTTTGGACTTGGGGGAACCATGTGGGTCTCGGCACAGGGGCTAACAAGCACTGTTGTGTTCATGCCCCAGGGTGCTGGGTTGTACTTCTGGGTTTTGTGGGTTGAGACCAATTTTTCTTTGTGCCATTGCATTTTTTGTGGTATTGTTATTAAATTGTGGCTCAGACTTGTGATCTCTTTTGTGTTGGGTTTGTTTTTTCCTGCCAGTTTACATTTAAACCAGCACACCATGTTAGGCTAAAAACTACCAGAAGCAATATCAAGGCCTAGGAACAAGGTCACTGTATTTGCTCTACCTGGTGATACACTTTAAGACCCGTGGGGGTATCTACATAGTACAAGTTTATAAAGAGATATAGAGTCCTTAGGAATCAGATCTAGATTACTAGGACAAAACTGATCTTCAGGAGTCTTGACTATTACATCTTCTGGAGTAGTTCTCTTGTATCTGCTCAGTTAGAGATCAAGAAAATAATATAAAAATTAATTAGTATACAGTATTTTAGTGGGAAGGAAAACCTTTGGGTTTCCACAGCCCTGTATGGCAGAGCCATTAGTAAAGTTCACATGAAGAGTGAGGGTTGTCTTCTCTAGTTAGTATTTCTCAGAAATCACAGTGTCTTTTTTGGAGGACGGGGTCTATGTAAACCCAGGTAACCAAATAAATCCAGACAATTTGAAAAAACTATCCAGGAACTTCTATGGCTACTGCAGTGTTACAATAAAATAGACTAACAAAGTTTGTCTTCTTTGTTGGCAAAATGATTTCTAATGCTTCTTTTGTTTTTCTCAAGCCTCTCGCAAAGTTGTCTTCCCTTCAGAGAATGAAAATATTCTCTTATTTTCAGAATGTTCTCAGCAGTCACTGCCAAAATCTGGAGTTCTTTGGCTTTATACTCAGGGGAGACTTTCTAGCAGGCCTGGGGTGAAAGAGGCACTGGAGACTTTGGCTGCACAATGCATACTGAGGGGAAATTTGTTGTGTAGTGATAAGAGAGCAGTTAAGGAAATGGTTTAGATACTGACCTTCATGTTAGAAGGGAGAAAAATCTGGGACAGCAGAAGGAAATTCAGAAATATGAAGGAAACAAAGAGCTTGTGAAAGATCATTGAGACAAGAATGGAAAAAAGATTCTCTTGAAGCTGGGAAAAGTTTGAAAAGATCCAAGCTGTTCAAAAGGTGGGTTCAGCAGTATTTTGGGAAGATGGGACAATTGCAGGAATGGACTTTCCTGGTCAATAGGTCTGGTCTCCTGTGGGACACCATCTCACCTAGACCCAGTACAGCTACATCTGGAAATGTCTTTATTCTTGCCCTTGTTAGAGGACATTCAGACATTTACTTCTTTGCTAATTACTAACGTTCTGATTTTCAGATTAAATGTGCTCTAATACTGTTTGCAACTATTTTTTATGTCATAGAATATCCTGAGTTGGAAGGGACAACTTCAAAATCCAACTGATTGTGAGGCTGCCCCAGTGCAGAGCAGAGTGGGACAATCCCCTCCATCTCCCGGCTGGCAATGCTTTGCCTGATGCTCCCCAGGACAAGGTTGGCCCGCCTGGCTGACAGGGCACTGCTGAATCATATCCAGGTCATTTATGACAATGTTGAAGAGAATTGGGCTGAGGATGGAGCACTGTGGAACCCCACTGGCCCACTAACACCAGCCTGATGTTACCCCATTCACTGTAACTCATTGTGCCTGACCCATAAGTCAGCTGCTCATCCACTGCATGATCTGGACCCTTAGATGGTTGGAGTCTGGTGCTAATAATGCCAAGGATTGTGGGTTTGATCCCTATATGGGCCATTCACTTAAGAGCTGGACTCAATGATCCTTAAGGGTCCTTCAACTCTGAATATTCTGTGTTTATCCAGCTCTGGTGGACATTTTGTTCAGAAGGATACTGGGAGAGAGAGTATTGAAAGCTTTACTGAAATGCAAAATGGTTGCCTCAGCTGGCTTCCCTTGATCAGCTGGGTGGGTTATCTTGTCATAAAGCAGGTTTGATAAGCAGGACTTTCTCCTCATGAAGCTGTGACGGCTGCAACCAATGACTATGTTGTCCTACAGGTGTTTTTCAATACCTCCCAGAATAAGATTCTCCATAACTTTACCAGTCACTGAAGTGACACTGACAGGCCTGTGGTTTCCAGAATCATCCTTCTTGATCTTCTTGAAAATTGGGACAGTATTAGCCAACTTCCAGTCATTTGGAAACTCTTCTAAGACTGTTCAAAAATTGTTGAGAGGCCTTGTAATGACATCAAACAGCTCTTTGGGAATTCTTGCATGAATCCCATCAGGTCCCACAGATTTAAAGGGATCTGTCTGGAGCAGCAGATCCCACACAAGTTCAGAGTCAGCTGAGAGGTTATAATTCTCACAGCCCTGTTCCTCCAGCTCAGGGCCCTGAGACCCTCTTGGTCTATCATCTGTGTTAAAGACAGAGGCAAAGAAAGCACTAAACACCTCTGCCTTGTCTATGTCCCTGTTTGTGAGATGGCCATCTTCATCCCATAACAGCTGATGCCATTTCAGCATATTTGCCAACAATGTATTTAAAACTCTTTTTATTGTCCCCCATGATTCTGGGCAGCTTCAACTTCAACTAAGCTTTGGTCACATGAATTTTCTCCCTACAATGGTGAGCAGATCTCTTTACTCCTCTCACATCACTGGACCTCACTTCCACTGGGCATATACCTTCCTTTTTTGTCTTGGCTCCTTATCTCCATTCTGTAAGTCAGTGCTGCCCTTTATTTTAAAGAACTTATTTCTTTCCCTTATTTTTGCCTTCAGAATATAATCATAGAAGTCATTGTCTCAGTCATGATTTTCTTAAACTATTTAATCCACTCCTTCCACTCCTGTAGCCTAAAATCTCCCTCCCTATTATTTTTTTAATAAAAAAATGTCTCTTGCTTGCACATTTTATATTTATTATCTGGTACCTTCATAAATGTAAACTGAAAACCATTATTTATTATCTGTGAAATCAGCATAACATATTTTAAGAGAAATGAGGCTATATTGCAAATTTTTTAAGCATATGTAAGCATACTTATTCTGTCAGACAGAAAACTGAATCTATCCCAAACCTTTGTAAACTAGATTTTGAAGCAGAAATATGTTAATTTAAGGATAGTATTTCTATCACTTGTTTCTATTTTGCATTCTGCTCAGATCTCTCTTTGTGCAAATATTTTTTAAAATTGATTTCTATTTTAATGGATTGTTCTTTTCCCATTCTATGTGCAGGACTTGAACTTACACAACAGAAAAAAAATGCCTAATGAAAGTAATATGGCAATTAGTCAGCTACCTCAGGTAATATTCTACATTTCAGAAGGATGTAACAGTACTCCTTTTTTTTTCCCCCATTGAGTTTATTTTACAGTTTCAAAACACATTTTCTTCCAAGTATCTTGAGAAATAGCATCCGAGTAAAAAGTGCCAGAAAAACATCACATTTGCAGAGTTAAAATGGTTTTTATCTTCCTTGGGTGATTTGTTGTCATTCTTGGAAAAAGTCCTTTTGGGGTTTTGTTCTTTTGATGTAGAGATCTAGATGAAAAAACAAGACATATATTAGTGGTTTAATATGTACACTCAAACTGATCCAATACACAGTGAAAACAGAAGACTTCCATTAGCTTTTATGGGCCTCATTTGATGCCCTTTAAACATTAGCATATCCTCCAGTGCAGCAGCTGATAAAGTATTTCTGACTGTTGCCTTTGAAAATGGATTATGCTGGGGTTTTTACCCCTTCCAACAGGATCCCACCAACTTAATCATTATGCACCAATATCCTCTTACAAAGCTAAGTAAGAGAAACATTTGTTCATATTAGTTGTTTCTCCCCTTGCCTCCCAGTATCTCTTTAATTGCACTCTTCCTTTCCTATTTATTACCTCTGTAATTGGATTCTTTCAGTATGCATAACCTGTTGGGATATACTTGGTATGAAAAGCACCATAGGAAATAAGGTTTTATTTCATAAGGAATTGTTTTTAAATGTTGGGCATATTGGCCATTGATTTCATTTTTATTGCACTCTGAAATCATAAGCCACTTGAACAGCAAACTCTTACATCCTTAACAGCAAATAGACAATGAAGAAATGAATAATACATTTTATTTATGTTGCTTCCTGCAAATTCAATCTAAGCCCATCGGGCAAAGATTTAATTTTCCTTGCACTGTGTAGCTAGCAGTTGTACATCCATAATATATCACAAAGTAAATAAGATCACAGAATCACAGAGGTATTTCTGTTGTTGCATTTAAAAACAAAAGAAAAGTGGGGAATTGTGCTCCTATTTATAAGGCCCTTCTTTTTGTTTTGGAGTTCAGTTTTTATCCAGAGATGCCACTACAGACATGGTGACTTTTATGATCCAGTCAAGGAGGGCAAAAGTAAATTGTATTCAGACATCTAAGGAAGTGGTTATGGATAGACAGCCTGTTAATTTAGGTATTCAACTTAACTAGCTTTGACAATGAGGGTTGATGTGAGCGCTTTGCAGATGACACACAGGTGTTAGAGCAGCCTCTTTGTTATTCCTACCACGGTCATCAGACATATCTACCACACGAGGCTTAGGAATCTGAGTGTTTTGCCAGCACTCAGATAGCCATCTTGATATTAGTAAAATGAGGTATCATTCTCCAGCACTCCCCCTTTCCAATCCATCCTTCTTCTCCATGGCTCATTTCCTCAGTTCTTGCTAGCAAAATGACCCAGCGTTAATCTGAGCTATTTTTGTTTTGTGTTCAGCCTTTGCTGAAAAGCAGATTTGAGTGGTTATTATCAAAATAGGTGCATAGTCAGTTCTAAAGGAATAAGGAGACAGAAAAAACAACAGGCACAGGATCAGGATAACTGACTGAAACACTGTCGTGGCTGTTTTTCAGGCAGCAAAACCCTTCCACTAAGCTACAGCCAAATGCTTGTATTCATCCAAATGCTTACATTCATATTTTCCAGTGCCTGTTTTGCCTTTAAATTGCCTATGCCAAGAACAGGAAACTCACTGCAACACAGATTCAGAGGTGGCCTTTCAATGTGATGCAGCAGGAAAGTGTGTCCACCATATTCCAATGACATTGAAGGTGGGCACTGAACACACAACAGCTCTGTGAAGACATTCACTAACAGACGGTTGATTTTCATCTGGGGGAGTTTTCTCCTACAGCCAACTGAGAGAAAGTAGAAATGCTTTTCTGAACACTATATAATGTGTATGACAATTCCCTTTCTTTCCGTGGAAGACTTTGTGTCTATCATCTCTGATGCTGGGAGGCAGACCTTGGTAGCCAGACTCTTGGTAGCCAGTCCATCCTGGCACCCAAGGAGGGCTGGTATCATCACATTGAAGTTTTCCTCCCTGATTGCCAGTAATACCTAGGAAAAATGATACTGAAAACCTTCCTCAGACCTGTGAGCCTAGGTCCTAAGGGTCCTTTTGAAGTCTTTTTGTCCTACAACATCCTGGGTATTTTTCCTGACACACCCAGTGGGCTGAAGTGAGGGCTGTCACTGAAATATAAGGGTAGTTCATGTGCTTCACTACTACAGTTTTCAGCTTCTTGTATCAGTTTTCCTAATGCTTATAAATTTTCCTTCTTACTGCAAAGGCTAAGACTTTACTTATTTTCAATGGGAGCTGCACTGCTGGTTAATCTCATGGCTCTGGTACTTGGGGCTCTCAGTGTGGCATTGTAATGTCTATGGGTTGAACCAAGTACTCTTGAAGAACAAGTGAAGATCACATGAATAGTTAGTCAATTTGGGGACAAAAATTTCAGTGAGTTTCAGTTTTACTGGTATGGGTCCTGTACCTGTGATCATTAATTGCTAAACTTAGCCCCTCTTCCAAAGGTTCCTTCTTGTCTACTACTGTTTTCAGTTTTAAGGATCTAACCCACTTACTTTGAAATAAGCTCAAAGCTCAGATCTTGCCTAACAGCTTCTCTATCTTTTTGCTCTGCTGTTTTCTTGGCCTCTCAATGCCTTCCCCAGCCCATTGCAGTGGTCAGCTGCTGTTTTTACCTTGCCTCCCACAGAAGACTGACTTCTACAGGCTAAATCAACATCGAAGTGCACAAGATGAATGCCTTCTCAGCACTTGGCATGATATTCACAGAAAAGAAAATTAAAACTCCTGGTTCTTCTAAATCTTTCTGTGAGTCTATTCCTCAGAAGGGGGGTGAACTTCGAATCTTGTACAGGACTCTGTCATTCACGAGCTCTTATGCTGTTGAGGATTTATTGCCAGGATCCCTCACTGACATACATGTTTTTCTTGAATGTTGTAGCAGGAGTTAAGATACAGCTTTGCTGATCAAGCAGTGATATTGAACAACAATAGCACTACACATGATCAGAAATATTTTTCCAACCAGCAGTCTTGGCAGCACAATACCCCCTCTCATCAGGCGATGCCTATGATATGCAGAATACAAAGTCAGACTGTGTGCAGGAGCTGTTTAACAGAACAACACTATGCTCTTTACCAACTGCAGGAGACAGTGGAAAGGGGACGAGGGCATGGAAAGTCAGCCTGAGAACAAAACTTACTTCTTGGACACAGAGACCAAACCTCATAACAGCTAAGCTTGTCATTCAAAGACCCGTTCAGTAAGAGCACTTCCCCCGAAAATGTATTACTGCAAGTGCTCTGACACAGAAAGAGTATGTGTCTGTCCTAATTATCACATGGTGAATTGGATACATCACAGCTTTTGATCATTCTGCTGTATAGAGGGCCTGTGCTATAGGAGAAGGGATCATCAAGTAATGTCTGTGCAGAGATTTCTGAGAAATCAGCTCTGGAGTGATGGAAGGTTATAAAGCTGCTCAGAATCATAGAATCATAGAATCGCTTGGGTTGGAAAAGACCTCCAAGATCATCAAGTCCAACCCTTGGTCCAACTCCAGTCCATTAACTAGATCATGGCACTCAGTGCCACGTCCAATCTGCGTTTAAAAATCTCCAGGGGTGGTGAATCCACCACCTCTCTGGGCAGCCCATTCCAATGCCTGATTACTCTCTCCGTAAAGAATTTTTTTCTGATAGCCAACTTAAATTTCCCCTGGCAGAGCTTGAACCTGTGCCCCCTTGTCCTTGTCCCAGAGAAGTTCTTTTCTCTGCCCTTCAAGGCTGCATTGCAGTGATGAGGTGATTACACATCAATAAGTTCTAGCTTCTCCAGAGGTAATAAGCAAAATGAGTACCCGCAGGGATTTAAACAAGAGACTGCAATTCCCTCACTGGTAAGTGACCCTCCTGGGCAGACAAGCCTTCTCCAGCGCATGATCCTAAACCAAGACCATGAAATGTCTGCTTAGGACTGCTTTGCTGTAAACCAGATGTGTCTGCTGTTCCAATAAATGGGGGCTTCTTCAACTGCTTGTGTCAAACAAGTCTATCTTGAGCTGAAATACAGGAGTTGACAGAGAAATTTGCTTGAGCTTTGCTGAAGAGGGTCTATGCATAGACAAGTCTGAGCAACAAAGGACCCCTCTTCAGAATCCTAGTACAGTGTGGCTGTGTAGTGTCATCTCATCTGTAACAGCTGGGCTCCTCTAGGCAGAACTGAAAAGAAACACATTTTCTGTGTGTCTGAAACCTCACCTGCACTCCTGATCAGTGGAAGAAACTTCCATTTCCATATGCTGTGCTTTACATTCAGATTTTTCTTTGTTGCTTATCATTAACAGCGCAGAAATTGCTGCACACAGCAACACATTCAGACAGGAGGGTAGGAAATTTTTGTTGCAGTACCAGGATGCAGCCCCAGGCTCCTGTCCTGTGTCTTTAT
Source organism: Sakesphorus luctuosus (assembly GCA_013396695.1). Taxonomy (NCBI): domain Eukaryota; kingdom Metazoa; phylum Chordata; class Aves; order Passeriformes; family Thamnophilidae; genus Sakesphorus; species Sakesphorus luctuosus. The sequence goes on along the minus strand of VWZD01009382.1, from coordinate 298,964 downwards.
GCAACCAGAAGGAACAGAAGAGAGAGCAGATTTTCCCCCAAGTACTGAAGCTGTTTCTCACATACATTTTACAATAGTAACATTACCTGTTAGCTTAATATATTTAAATGACTAGAAATTCAGAGAATGTAACAGTGATTCACTGACAAACACACTGACTAAAGGCAGAGTGAGTCAGCTGGAGCTTATGCAGCTAATTCAGGAGAGTAGTTTCATCTTTTATTGCTATCATATGCTGGTATGTGTGTTCATGTGCATGTGTATTTTTAACAGCTTGGGTGCAGAATAAAACTAATGTCATTCCCCTGACAAAAAATATTAAATGTCTGACAGAAAGTATACGTTCTGCAATTACATTCCACATCTATTTTCTTTGCTTTTTAAATTATTAATACAACAGCTTCCCGGTCCTTTGTAGTCAATGAAAAAGTTTCTCTGTGGATAGGATTCACTCTTTTGTCTGTCTTACCTACTGTATGTGAGAATTGGTGAATCTAATATAAAACACAGCGCAATAACAAAAGAAATAACAACCAATGGTATGAAAAAATTAGACTTATATGACACGAATACTTCAGAGCAAAAAAAAAAGGGTTCATTTCTGCAGAGGGAAAATGGAGAAACCGAGAACAATAATATAAATGCTCTAGCAAAATACAGAAAGAGATCATATTCCCAGGCTTGCTCTTCCGATTAATTCCTAATAAAATACACAAGTTTTTCTAGTGATTTAAATAGAGTCATAACATGAATTGCTTTTCACTGCTGAATTCACAGTCTGATGGCCTTAATTTAAAAGAATGGTGGAATCTGAATATTGTGCACCATCAGCTTGTGAATCAAGTGATGTTCAGTCAGCCAAAAGACATCTGTAAGGTAAAATTATAGAGGCAATGAACCTGAGGCTGAATCTTGTCCCTGTCAATGCTGATGGCAAACTTCCCACTGGCCATAATAAAAATCTATGCTTGTCTGTGCGGTTGAATAAATTATTACTAAATTAATGCTGTGAAATAAATATGTTAAAAGGAAAAAAAGAAATAACAAGGACACAAATTTCAACATGAAAACTAATCATTATATGTTACAAAAACAATAAGTCATGTTCCAAACTGTAAATTATCCTTCAAGTTCACTCTTCCATAGATTTCTTTAGAACTGAAGATTAAGAAAGATTTACATTTTTGGTTTGGAATTTCCTTATTGCATTAGAGAAAATTATGTCTGAGTTAAAACAGAAATTATAAACTAAGCATTGACACTTTGAAATAAGCACTTGGGTTAGTTTCAAAATGTTGTTTTGGAAAATGGAAATATTTCCTCGAAATTGGTATTTTCTCAGAGGTGGGTGTGACTCTTTAAATTAGAAAATGCAGGAAACTTTTCTCCTACACTAATTGATCTACTTGACTTTGGAATTTGAGAATGAAGCTGAGTCAGTTCTTTCAACAAAAACTGAATGTCTATAAAGAAGAATAAACTCCAGTGTATGTCTCCATCTGTACAATGTTATTTCATATCATACATTTTCTGCAAAGCAGGAATGGAAGCAGCCTATATATCTATGCAGTGTTAAGCATAAAGCCATCCTGGTTTCTGCCACAGTGCTAACACGAATCAAAATGAGTTCGTCCAGTTCATTGTGATGTTTAATAGCCAATGTATAGGGCTTTCACACATCCAAGGCAGGTAGCTTAAAACACTCATTCTTATCTACCTTTATTCCTAAATAATTTTCAAGAAAGTACTAGGATCTTCTGCTGCTCCACAGATGTTACAGGTTGCTGCTGTTGTAGTTGCATCATTCATGTGTGTCATAGCACTGACGTCTAACACATTTCAGCTCTTTCATACTTCGACTATCACTTCCCTGCACTGAGTCTGATTTTCTGCAGATCTTCTTGAGCTGAAAAGAACTCATAGTCCAGACAAACTCAGTCTCCTTGTGCTGGTTACAGAGCTGATGCTAATCTTGCTAATCTTAGAAGCTCAGCTCTAATGTCCAATATGGTAAATCGGTCTCATCCTGACCCAGCTTCATAGGTAAGAATTGGAATTTAACCTCACATGATGGTTTTCATCCAGAGAAGCCACTTGTTTCAGCTGGGTACACTAAGGACATGCCTGAGATGACCAAAAGCATCAAGACAAAGTTGGTAATGACTTTCAGCCAAAGATATGGTGTGCTTAATTTCACTGAGTGCCCCAGCCTCAGTGCTGACTGACACTGAGATTACCAGTGCAGTAAGGGTTGCACAAGGGCTGAGATAGATAGACAGACAGACAGACAGATAGATAGATAGATAGATATGGCTAACTCGGCCCTTCAAAAACTGCACTGTTCTTTGTCTCACCTCTTCCTTGTCTTGTCCTAACAAAAAGATGCAGGTAGCCATTAAACTTGGCTTTCCAGCTGCTCCAGTGTCCTCCCCATCACGCTGCACCAGGATCTACTGCAGGCTTAGCCCGCAGCACAAACAACATGTGCTCTTTTTCAGTTCTCTGCTTTTTAACTCCCTGCGCTCTGAACCTGAATTTGCTGATAGGAAATTACGGCCCATTTCCATATGTTACACGCCGTTATGCTTTACTGTTCCCTACAGCCAAAGAAGGCAGTACTGATTCTTTGGTGCACGGGAGAATCCAGATTTCCCCTGGCATAACATCTCAGATATTAGTTCACAAGTTTGCACTGTTACAGCATGAAATCACAAATCTGGAACTTATTTTGATTTTTTGATTAGTAGCTGTTTGGTGCTGGTACCCAAGTAGAAAATAAAACTGTTATCCTGGAACACAGTGAAAAGCAAATGGAATTGCCACTTGCTGCAGAGACCCCAATTTAGCTTCTCATTTTCTCAGAGAATGGGAGAGGGTTCATTTCCAGGACTTTGCTGACATCCATCCCTGTGATCAAAAGCAGAGTTAGTGCAGCCACGTCTGGCAGTACAGGTGCCAGACGGAGCACTCCAGCTCACAGGGCCACCTTGGCTGAGCTCAGTACAGCACTAGGACATCCTGTTTCTTCATCACTCATTCTCTTTCTGTGGTTTATTGATAACACAAACACCTCCTTGTGAAGCCATAAGGCCTCTTGCTGTTAAGCATTGAGTTGATCTGTATAAGGAAGATCACAGCACTCACGCAACCCTACACATCGTGCCCACTCAATTCAAAGGGGTGTGGGGTAGTCTATGTGTGTGTTCTGTTTGAATATCCTCTCTCCTCAAACTGAAAAACTGGGGTAGCCCCAGGAATATAAGTTCATGGACATGAACATGGACATGGATGTCTTGTTCAAAGAGATTTTTTTGAAGTAAGGCCTGCCTATAGAGATAGGATAAGGGGTAATGTTGAAATCAGTTTGATTCAGACTAGGTATAAGAAGGAAATTTTTTATGATTTGGGTCGTGAAACACTGTGACAGTTTGCCCAGAGAAGCTATGGGTGCTTCATCCCTGCGAACAGTTAAGGCTGGATGGCATTCTGAGCAAAATGGTTTAGCTGAAAATGTTTCTGCTCACAGAGGGGTGTTGGACTAGATGACCTCTAAAGGTCCTTTCCAACCCAAACAATTTTGTCATTCTATAATTTTTATCAGTAAAATTTTTTAGAATATGTGTTTTCTGGTTCCAATGTAAAACACTATAACCCTTATCTATATAGTACCAGATGAGACTGCCACACTCTGGGCAATGAGTGGGTATAAACAGGACTGGTAGCACTTCCCCTGAATTACTGTCCTCAAGGTGAGACTGGGCAGGAAGGACAACTGTGAATGTTAGGAAATAATATTTCCTTAAAATCATATGAAAATACCCAGGTGAATGTATTTCCCTCCCACTATTGCCTTTTGCTGTTGGATTCTTTGGGTTTTATGCAGAACACCTCTTTTTGCCTCCAATTTAAGCTACAGCAACTGTGGCTTAAAATGTAATACTTAATTCTTCACATGATCATGTGAACTCCAGGAGCTGAAGTTTTGCAATACACAAATTGTTACCCCAAGTGTTTCCTTTAAAAATTGAGGGATTCAGAGCTCCTACAGCTTTTCAAAAGAACTGTAGTCCTGAGCTGGTTCCTTCACCTTTGTCTTTGACTTCCTATCTTTAGCACTCTCCGTAGATTTTTTTAATGTCTTTGACCTTATATATCCTGCACACTTACATGTTTGGTTCTAGTGTTTTCCCCTTGGAGTTTGCTTTTCACTGGTCCTGCTCTCTGGCACTATCTCTGCCCATCAAGATACATCCTCTTTTTCAATATGCATCTCGAATCTGCCTGTGTGTTGTAATGCTAAACTTGTTTCAGGATTGTATCCATGTCCTTTCATCTTTGCCTTGTAAACAAAGTGGATTTTATCTTCCCTTTCAATTTCTTTTCTCTTTTCTTTTATCCTCTGTACTTGTACAGTTTGTCTGTTTATAGGCAAGGCTGCACTAAAGATTCTTGCACTTATGTCTGACAAAGCCTTTTCCAACTCTGCGTGATAAAGCCATATTAAGATGTCGTGAATGCTGATACCACTTTCTTGCACGTAATTATCACTAACAATTTTTGTTGTTCTTCCTTTCTCCTAGTAATTTTTGTGGGGTATACCTTTACCTTGACTGTGTACTGACCACATTTACAGACACAATTTAGGCAACTGCAGGACATTAGTCTTGCTTTGAAATCATGGCTCTCCTCGTTAATAGATTAACTTATTGCAATGAAGATCCAGTCCTTCATTCACTAGACGTTAACCATTTCACTTCTCCTGCAACTGGAAATACATTCATTTTACAAAAGAGTAGTTAATGAGCTATACAAACTTCCATGGGAAGAAATGGAGAGCCACATCATTATGGTAAGGCCAAGGACATCTCAAAGACCTAATATCATACAAACATGGAAAAATTTGCAAGAGTCAGTGCCTAGTCTAAGTCATTGCTCTTCTTTTTTCTAGGGGGAAAGGGATGAACAATACAACCACTGCTGGTATGGAGCCCTTTCTCTTTAGCACTTCATTCATGTCAAAGGGGAGAAGTTTAGCTGTACTATCCCATATTTGCCCATCCTTTCTCTGCCCAGATGTGTGGGAAGAGCAACAACCAATGAAGAAATAGTTTTGCATCTCAGACTGGGCCGCTGTGCTGTAGTGTGGAGGTCAGGCAGGACAGCATCAGATGTACCTACCAGATAGTGCCAGGCTGGGAGGAAGGAGAACTGTAGGATCCCCTTCAGTTTATTTACAGAGAGAGGAGTGACTGGAAGACTTCAGTCCCCTTGTTTACTAGAACTGGTCTTGAAAAAAAAAGTGTCCCAGTTGCTTGCAGCTGTTCTTCAATTTTGCTGATTATCCATGTGCATTTTCCCTTTTGTGTGCTAGTCATTTTCTGGAGCTTATTTCCCCAGAGTTTTCTAGCCTTTGGATTCTCTCTAACATCTTCCAAGGTAGAGCCTCACTCATAGAATCATAGAATTGTTAGTTGAAAAAGACCTTTAAGGTCATCAAGTCCAACCATCAGCCTAGCACCACCACCATGTCTTCAAGTGATATCCATATGTTTCTTGAAGACTTCTGGGGATGATGACTCCACCACCTCCTGAGCAGTCTGTACCAATCCTTCCTGATGTTCAACTTGAATGTCTCCTTGCACAGCTTGAGATTATGTCCTCTTATGTAGCTGGTTGCCTGGGAGAAGAGACCGACCCCCACTGGGCTTCAACATCCCTCCATGTTGTTGTAGTAAATGATAAAGTCTCCCCATGAGCCTCCTTTGATCCAGGCTGAACACCCCCATCTCCCTCAGTTGCTCCTCATTAGACTTGCACTCCAGACCCTTCAGCAGCTCTGTTGCCCTTTTCTGGACATGCTCCAGCACCTCAATGTCTTTCCTGTGCTGAGAGGTCGAGAACTGGACACAGGAATTAAGTTGTGGCATTACCAGTGGAAAGTACAGGGAGACAATCACTGCCCTGGTCCTGCTGGCCACACTATTTCAGACACAATCCAGGATGCCTTTGGCCTTCTTGACTACGTGGGCACACTGCTGGCTCATGTTCAGCCAGCTGATGACCAGCGTCCCTAGGCCCTTTTCCATCAGGTGTTTTTCCAGGTACTTTTCCCCCGNTTCAGCAGCTCTGTTGCCCTTTTCTGGACATGCTCCAGCACCTCAATGTCTTTCCTGTGCTGAGAGGTCGAGAACTGGACACAGGAATTAAGTTGTGGCATTACCAGTGGAAAGTACAGGGAGACAATCACTGCCCTGGTCCTGCTGGCCACACTATTTCAGACACAATCCAGGATGCCTTTGGCCTTCTTGACTACGTGGGCACACTGCTGGCTCATGTTCAGCCAGCTGATGACCAGCGTCCCTAGGCCCTTTTCCATCAGGTGTTTTTCCAGGTACTTTTCCCCCGGCCTGTAGCACTGCCTGGGGTTGTTGTGACCCAAGTGCATGACTTGGCACTTGGCCTTATTGAACCTCATACGATTGGCCTTGGCCCATTGACCCAGCCTGTCTAGATCCCAAGTGATCCACAAAACTTAAGAAAAGAGAGCAGTCCCTAAGGGCTTGATTGGGAATTTCCAGTTTAAGCTGAGATGAATGGGAAGAGCAGCATCATCTTGGATAGGGGTCAAAATGCAAGACTTTAGCCTTACCTCTTGCCTCCTCACTTGTTCTAGAAAAGCCTATATCTCTGGCCTACGTATTTACAACACCCCCTCCTCTGTCCTTTTAACATTAGCCCCCGACAGTGGCTGGTTTCCACAGGAATGGGAGGAGCTCATTTTTCTCCATTCTACTGCTGCCTGGTTTTTAAGTAAGTCACCATTTTGCTACTCATGGTATCGGCAGAATGAAAGTATTTTTATTTCCTTCACCCACTAAGTTGGAGCAGTGTCAATTTAGTTCTCAGACATCATGTCATAGCAGCAATTAAATAAAGAAATGATCCCCTACAGCGTTCACAGGTCTGCACTTTAACATTTGATTTCTGAGACTCCCACTATAGCTAATTGAAAAGGTCTGTTTATACTTTTTTCCTAAGAACTCTCTATGACGTTCAAAATATCTTGTACACATACAACATGGGCAGGGTATTCAAATGTTTATAACAAGGTTAGGTATTCATAAGGACTTGACTTGAAGAGAAATAGAGTCCCTGAGTCCAAGCCCCCAGTGTATGGTTGCATTTTTAAGTCCCAATTTTTTTCAATACTTCTTGTTCATATGAAGAAAATTAAGCAACCTTTTTACCTCCTAGAACAATTTTTCTTTTCGTTTTTCTAGAGTTCACGAACAATGGGTTTGCAAATAGCAAGAGAAGTGGTTACAGCATGTGATTATAACCAGCAGCTGAGCTTGTCTGGGTGGTTTGTCACAGCCAGAACAACACCAAGTGTATTGCACTCAAAGGTGACAGATATGACATTTGGGTTCAGACATCTGTGCTGTCACAATGACTTCAAAGTTAGATGCCAGTTGCATAACAGTTTACTATTGTGTAGGTGTGTTTGTGTGCAAGCTGTGGATTTTTTGGTGTGGGTCCTGGACTCAGGTACTGAGTGGTGCTGCAGTGCAGCTGTGTGCCACAGCCTGAAAGCCAGAGCACCCTGGGGAGATCAGAGGCAGAGCATTGCAGACACCCTCTTCCTTCTGTGCCTTTTGGGCGGTGCTGGACAGAGAAAATAGTAGCTATTTAAGAATTAAATGCTCCATAAAGGTAACGTCAGATTAATAGTGAAAGGAAAGGTTAGAGTATTGGTTTTCAGCAGTACATATTAATGTAATATCTTTCAAAATGAAGATGAAACCATTTTAGGCTCTTAATTATGTGACACACGGGCCTCCTGCAATAGATTTGGTTAATCGAGCTCTTGATGAACTGATGGGCTACAGTAAACAGAGACACAAAAGTTTATTTGTCAGGGAGGGTAAATGAGAGAGCCTAGAGCAACTGCCATTTTACTGCATGTAAAGGAGACAACATCAGATAGATTCAAGTGGCTTTCTTAACAGAAAATAGCATGGCTTACTTCTAGGATTGGTATTGGAATAGAAATAAATCAAAGAAAAATTATTCCAGGAAATAACACTGTTCTTGAGGAAAGAGTTCTAAACATGACACCAACAAAGTGGCATTCAATATATGTTAAATTGGCTTAATCCTAGAAGTATCAAGATGTCTCCCAGATATGATACAATGGATGCAAGCTCCTATTATTTCTGTTAACAAAGGAAGCCCCTAAAGATCTGAGAAGCTTCTATGGGCATAAGTTTGTTCTTTATTTCTTTCTTTTGAAAAAAAATTCTTCCCATGAAGATAGTCAAAGGGAGAGCAAACACACAAGTATCTTTACTGTATAAAAAACCACATCAAAATAGTTTGTAATTTTAAATATTAGACTATTTTTAATTAATAGGAAGACTCAACCATCCTTGTCTTCCTTCTGCATGAGGGAGGAAAAAAAAGCCTTGAAGATTTTGAGGAAGGGTTTGGAAAACGAGGTACATCAACACTGGAGTCTTATTTCATGAGTAGACTGTCCTTACTCTCTATACTTCTATAAGGTAATGTGATGGGGACAGACCCTTGGTCACTGTAGGAGACAGTGTTTTTCTAAAGCTGATGGAGTCTCTTAACAGCTGTCCTGACTTAAACTTACAGAGGAACTGACCTAATATATAACAAAAGATAATATGGTTGACGTAAAGAGGACATACATTTATATCCTTACTGGCCATCAGTCTGTTTGGCAGCAGCAACATTGACCTCAGGAAACGTGGCTGCAAAGCAAAGATGTTGGTGGCATTTGTTTCTATGGCAGGTCCAGAAGAAGGCACGAGTTTAGAGCTGCATAGCAAAAAAATACTCAAGCATCTCCACTTAATAACATCCTTGCATTTCCTGCACCCTGCAGCTATGAGATTTGACCCTTTTATATAGAGGGTCCTTTTGTGAAAAAATCAAAAATAATGTGCAATACTGACAGTAACAAGAATATGAAAAAATAGCCCAGTTCATTCTACCAGATCTATAGTTATGCATATGCCCAGTATCACTGCTCTGTCTTGAGCCTGATTGTGAACTGAAAAATGGTAATACAAATCCAGAATAGCTCCACTGGTATGGGTAGAGATGGATATTTTACTCTGAGAATAAGCTGTTGCATTTTTACTTTAAAACTGTGTGAAGCTCAGTACTTTCTTCTACAAGGAGGGTAATTTACCTATTTTTTTAATAGAATCTATTGCTTACTAGAATATAAACATGAAATAGGCAGCTATTAAAGGTAGTTCAAGGGCTTTTGCACATATTTTAGGATCCTCAGGTATCAGGCTTAATGAAGCAGCAGATCTGGTGACACATTGCATAGCCACAGCCCACCTAGTACTGACACTTTTTATACTAGCAGAGGAGGCACTACATCATACACACACAGATGTGTTTCTGAAAGGAAAACCTGGACAAACCCACAGCACTACTAATGAAATGATAATATTACAGAGTACTGTAATCCAAAGACATTTTAAAAAGATGTGGCACACAGTAAAGATGTCTCTTAAAAATGTTAAGTTCTCAATTCTTATAATATAGAAGCTATTTTTTAAAAAAGCTTATAATTTTATTTTCCCTTTAGCTCTTTATTTTAAATATTACAGCTAATTTAGTTCAGCCTTAGCTTTACCATCCTTGTTACAATGGCAGATACTAAACAAATTTGTATTAGGTAATACTATATAGGGAATCCTATTAATCTGTAGCATGTGCACCTGAAGAACTAGGCAGTCTCTAGGGGGCTGGATCAATAGCTTCCTCTCTCTTGTCTCTGTAAACCAAAGCATAATTTGTTGCTTCTTCACTTTGTAGTAGAAAGTAAATTTGATGGTTTCTTGCAGTGTCCACAGGAAATTTCTGGACTCATTTACACCGCACATGAGTTTTGCTGGTTGTGTTCAGATCAATGTAGTTTGGAGACCTTCGTACTGTTTGGAAGCTGGATACTAAGTCCTACATATGTACATAAATCAGAATATAAAGCCAAGTTTCCCAACTGCAGCAGGTGCCCTTTCTGCCTTGAGTTCAACTGCAGTAGGAACAGCGTGGTTGCACCTTCATGTAGCCTCATACACAGGGATGTTGAAAATTATGCCAGAACACCTCAACATTCACCTCACAAGTGCAAAATCCACTAAAGTCACTAAAAGGCTTTCTGCTGACTTTACCAGCTTTGGTTCCAGTCCAGTAAGGCAATTGCATTGATAAGTTTTGCAGAACTATGTGCTCTAAATTACAAACGAGGTGTGTTTTTTGTATGAGATCAATAGTAACAAATGCTAAATCAGATAAATTAGGAATTAATATTCAAATTACGAACTGAATACACCTTTCTGTTCACTTTCTCTGAGAGAAAATAAATCGGTACATCCACGGCAAGAGGACAGCTGGCCACACATAACTTTGAGTCCAAAGCACTGCCTCACAGTGACTTCTCCTCTGTACCTGGGATGCCATCCATCTCAGCAGTGGATAGCAGAGAAGCAAAGGGCAATGTGGTCAGCATTGAAACTAGGATGGTGATTTTAGGAAAACAAGCTTAAGATGGACAGCGATGCAGGAGCATACTGTCCCACACTGCACTCACCTTGCAATGACAGGACTGCTGAGTGGAAATGCAAGTCAAAACTGCCTTGGCATTAGATAACTGTGATGGAAACCATCAGCCCTTGAATTTCAAAGTCAAAGGAAATTGAGGTGCATGAACAGGCCAGAGGGCAGCACAACTGACCAATACTTGTAGTTTTAAATAGACTAACATCATTATCACTTGCAATGTGAACATACAGCTACCCTGCACAGAAACCACTGGGCACCTTTAGAACTGTATTCCACTGAATACATCAATGGAATGGTACCCTCAGCTTCTGAAACAGTGTTACAGATTAGCATCATTTTCCTTGTATTGTCTTGCAACATGGCAAGACATCTGAGACCTGAAGTATGAATGCACAACATAGTCATTATGGATATAAGAAAAGCTGGATGATGACATTTCCTGGTCCATAAAATCTGCTGCTCTGTGACTACTCAAAAGCTCATTTGGTGCTCCTAGGGAAACAAAGAATCTCACAGCTCCCTTATATTAACAGTCTGGACAGTTCCTGTGCCAGTGGCTGCTACCAAACAATCACCCTTAGTAGCCACAGATGAACTTATCCTTCAAGAATTTCAAGAAACCTAGATATTAACTTGCAGGTGAAGCAAAAGGAAATTGCTATATAGTTTAAAACACTTTTTAGCCCCAAAAATACGAATCATGGTTTTATGATAAAATTACTACCTCACTAACCTAAAAATTTCATATCTATACAAGCAGGAGGTTTTTCTGATTATAAGAGGTAAGATCATATCAAGTGAGGCTTATGAAATAAATGTAATATCTTTCTTGTGTTTTCTTGGTCAAAAAATCAAAAAGTTAAAGATTTCACAACTTAATCATCATATCAGCCTATCTGGTGCTGTCAGTGCCTTTATAGTTTATTGGTTGGATTTTGCTTCCAGCTATTTTTAAATAAGTATTGTCACTCTGTCAGGGGAAACATTAAAAACTGCTTTTAAAGGTCTCTTAAAAATATATATGTTTTTCAAAAGCTTCTTATGGGCTTATCAAGCTGCAAGACAGCTGAAATTAACTCTGCAGTATTCTCTCTGTGTTTCAAGACAGTGGCAAGTGAAGTTTTCAGTGATATTTGGAAAGAGAGAGAAGGAACATCTTATATGAATCAGTGCACAAAATTAATTGGAAACCTCTTATCTTTTACATTCATGCAAACTGGAGGACCATGGGATATCTATCAGTGGATTTTTTAATGTCAGGTCCCAGAAGTGAACCAGTATGTGATGATACACCCAGAGTGATGTGTTCAAAAACCCAGACTTCAGGAAAACAACTGGGTTCCTGCAGGGTATGTGGTGCTCATTCAGCAGTTTTCTCCTTGATCCTCTGACTGGGAAAAAAAAATTCAACTTCTTAAAACTTTTGCTTTTTCCTCCAGTGCTTATATTTCCCTAGGGAGGGAGCAGAAGAGACTGACAGAATGAAAGTGAACCAGCAGTTCTTATAGTCTTCCACTACTTCAATGGCCTTCCCAGAAATGCAATTTCTTCTTCAAATCTCTCCTTTTCTGCTCTTCTCTGCAACTAAGGAGGGTGGTGAAATTCACTGATTCCCATTGAATCTGGAAATGCACTGGGGCACAATGAATAGGTATTAGTGAGTAAAACAAATGAAGCTGCATATGGCTGTCCTCCCTGTCACTTGCCTCACAGGAACGTCATCAGCATAAGGGTGAAGTGATAAAATTGGAGCAATATTCACTCCTTCTCTTGCAACGATTAATAATAATCTGTTGTAGTTTTGATGTAAATTCTCTCCCTGCCAGTAACTCCCCATGCCATTAGTTAACAAAAGAAGTAGCTACTACTACCAAATCCTTCTTGATCATTTTGGGTGGGGGAAAATGGGGAAAGATGTGGTGGGAAACAGGCTTGGACTGCCTCTTTTGTTCTTGGGGACTACATGGCTCTGGCGGTGTGTGTGCTGCTGTGGGAGAGAGGCCGTTTGCTGCTCCTCCTTGCTGCTGCCATGGAG
>VWZD01009382.1:163829-277628 GCA_013396695.1 Sakesphorus luctuosus | reverse complement strand
GTGCCCGGCGGGGCGTCCGCCGCTCCTTGCCTTCCCCGGTGAGCCCCTGCCGTGTCCACCCACGGGGAGGAGAGGATGCCCAGGTAATGGCAGGGACCGTGCCACTGGGAGCCGGGAAGTTGCGGAATCGGTGTACGATCCACTTCCTACGGCATCTTGCTCCCACTGCCTACGGGTTCAGTCAAGTTACAGACCAGGACCAAACTGCGACTGCTGCAGATGGAATTGGCTAAAATTTTGTCCATTTTTACCTGGATTCAGTAGCTTACGGTGCGTGAGCAGTTAGGAGCCAGGTGAACGACTGAGCCAGAGAGGTGATCTGTGAGTAAGGCTGGGCTCTGACTGTGACACATGCGTGTGGGCAGCAAATAACGTAAAATGTAGAGTAGTAAATGTGAAAGAAAATTACTAAAGAAGCCATGATTTTGTCCAAAAATGTAGTGTGCTAAGCATGATGTGGTCTTGATCCTGCTTCTGGCTGAACATTACCTGTGTCCTTCGGGAGAGTTCCCACGGCTGTTTGCGCATTGATCAAGGAGGTTGTTCGTGGTCCTTTTAGTGGTTGACAGTTAAAACGCGGAGTCTGAGCAGCTTTTACAGCCCTTTTACCGTCTGCAGTGTATGAAACAGTGAGGCAAAATGTAAACAGTGAGATGGGACACAGTACATGATGAAGTTTGACATTCTGCATACTTGAAAAATTGTGGTGCTAAGAGAAGATAACTATGTCTGAGATCATCTCAAACACTGGGACTGTCCTGGAATCTTTGAGTCCAGCTGCAACTTTTATCACTGAGTACACTGGAATCGCTTGAATTGAAAATGTAATAAGTTTAGTAAGTTCTGCCTCAGCTTACAAAGTGTTTGTATCTTCAGGTCCCTTTTATCTTTATTTCACAGTGTTTAAAGATTTATATTGCTGGTTTTTAGAGTCACTTTTGTGTGTTCTCTTGCTCATGCGAGAAAAAAACAAATGCCTGCACAGTTGGAAACTTAATGCTTAAATACAGCCTGAGCTTAAACCCCTTACTGGACAGATGGCTAATTTTACTGGTCTGACCTTGTCTCTTAGGGATCTAGTCCCATGATCCTTGGTTGTCATAATAGCTACCATTAAGTACTTGAGGAAATTAGGCAGACAGTCATTGTGAACGAGATGATTAGTAGCTTGTGTTAAAAATACTGGATATGTGAAACTGGGGATGGAAATGTGTAGATATTTTTAAATATTCTCTACTGTAACGTACTGGTGTACTTGTTTCCCCTAGTCACAGGAGAATGACAGACGTGGGGAAAATGAATTTCAGTGCATTAAATTAAAACAGTTTAAGCTTGGAAACTAATTGTAGTATTGTGAAGGAGATGAATTAATATGCTAATATTGTGTTTACTTTTCTTAGTACACATGTTAGGTTCATTTTTGATAATGTTTCAGGTTCACTGATTCAATAATTTCTTTTTTACTTCTTTTTCTGTATAAGAAGTAATGAGTTTTATTGGGAATATTTTTTCACAATCTGTGCAAACATTTGAATATCCACTTGTAGCAAGAGTTGAAGAGGGAAATCCCCCAGACAGTTTGTGTGATTTAAATCGCATGTGCATTCTGCCAAGGGCTATTGTAATTGAAGACTTCTGAGTACCCCATGGCTGGGTCCTCACTGTGAAATGTTGCTCTCAAAACACTGAGAACATGTGTAGTTCCAGGTAACTCACATCTCTTCCTTGTCCTGCAGCATATCACGTGCTGGGCAATTAAGAGTGGAAAAGAATTATCATTTACTCACACATCTAGAATCACACATTCAGTAGGTAAAGAAGACATAGTAACAAGTTCGTTGAAGATTTTTTTTTTCTATTTGCCCTTTTAATAGCAATAGAAGAGAGACTTGTACGGGAATTGTAACTGAGGTCAAAGCTAAAGTTTGTATCAAGAGAGAAGTCATAGAACCAGTTCATCTTCAATAACAGGAACTGACTGGGAGGTCCTGTGGGTTGAAAGAAAAAAGGCAGCACAATGCATCTCCATTTTCCCCAAGTTTTAGCTTGGGGCTCAGCTTGCAAAGATCAATTTTGTAATCCCAAGAAAGCAGCAGATTGAGAAATCTGTTTGTGAAGTTAAAAATATATAGTAAAATGATCACAAATGCAACTTCTNAAACTAGCCCCCAGTGTGTTAGACTGCTACTAGTATAAACACAATAATACTGAATTTTAATGGTTCTATGATTTTAGACAATTATAGGGAAAAGAGATGACCAATTAGCTGATTTCTTGTGGATGTTCATGATATAAAGTTATTGCACTATATTGCATTGATGCTTTTTTAGTAACAGAGTATAAAGTTCCAACGCCCTGTAGAATAATAGAACTGTTAAGTTGGTCTGCACAAGGGAATAAAAATAATCATATCTGATGCTTAGGAATGCTTCTTGTTTTATATATATATATTATGCTTACCAGCTAATATAAACAAAGATTTGGCTTGTATCTATTTCCCAGATGTCCATAGCAGCAGACATCACTGGCTTTGTGTGTAAATGCCGGAGGAATCAGGCTGGTTAAATCTGAAGACTTTACAAGAGAATAGCACTGAATATCAGGGCCAGATTTTGAAAATAGCACAGTTCTTCGGTCAGCACCACGATGAATGATTTTTATTTTTTTCCGAAGAACTTGGCACTGCAATACTTGAATTCTTTATAAAATATTACTACAGTAAGAGCTGTTGGATATAGAACACTTTTGAAAGTCTAGCCATATTTGGGTATCAAAACAGGTCAAACTGCCTTGAAATCAGGTCTTCAGATATGGAAAATGTAGCAGTCTTTGGGAAAGAAGGTATTTCTTAAAATAATAAAATCCCACATGTAAATCATGCAAGGGTAAGGTTGACTTGCTGCTGAATCTGAAGTGTCTGAGAAGAGGAATGAGTCTGAAGCTGAACAATTCTTAATGTGAAGGCTGCAGAACTGTCAGAGGTAGTGCATA
The DNA here is from genome assembly GCA_013396695.1 of Sakesphorus luctuosus. NCBI lineage: Eukaryota > Metazoa > Chordata > Aves > Passeriformes > Thamnophilidae > Sakesphorus > Sakesphorus luctuosus. Next base: position 274,637 of record VWZD01009382.1, on the reverse strand, counting down.
TCCATGAACTAAAACTAATAAAGAAGACATGAATAATTTATTTGGGGGAAGAATACTATCAATCTTTTATTGTTTCAGAAATGTCTGATGTCTTCAACACCAACAAAATCAACCAGGCACTAATTATATATGTCCTTGTTGTTTGTCACATTTGGATGTAAGTTGATGTCAACATTATGTGTCATTCTCATTTTGAGTGGACTTGCACTTGTACCTCTAGAGTCCGTACTATGGTGAATCCTGCTGGCTGATCAGCGGCATCACTACCTCACGTGGGTATGACCATTCCTCTAATGCTGTCCAGGGCAGCAATGGGAATGCAGTGAATTAGTTCACATGGGCATGTTACTTTGTATGTCACTGTTAATCACTGATTTTGAATTATGTTTTCTGGTTTTAGTTTTCGTCACTTGCGGGAAAATGTCTTGTGTCCTTTCCATCCTGGAATCACTATCTTTCTCTGTAAAACAAAACTTTTGGTAAATATTTTTCTTGGGCACCATTTTGCCAGTGAGACATCTAAAATGACTATTCAGATTTCCACTACTGTTCAGAAAGGTAAAATTAGACTAGACATTTAAAATATTGGTTGAATTATAACTATACCAGATACTAGGGTTCCCAGTGATGCTTTGGAGAGGAGGGGTTTTTTTGTAATTAAGGCATTAGAGTGATACTTGTGAAATCTTTCTGCCCTGAGGCTGCCACAGACTGTTTTTGAGGGTTTGCGAGTCCTCCTGAGGCATGATTTTAATTTTTAAAAATGTGTTTAGAATGGTTTTATGGTTTTATCCTTTTCCAACCATGACACCTTGGACACCAATAAGACTTTTGTACGGTTCTTACTTTAGCTTTATCCCGATTTTAGTCAATGTTACTAGGCTTTAACTTTGTGATAACATGCAGGTAAATGCCTCCACATCTTCCAGCATGCCTTGCACCAAAAAACGCCCTCTTTATCTCTGGCAGATACACGGTGACACTGGACTAAATAGAGCACAGCACTGTGTGCTGTGTACAGCTCATTAGGATCACATCTAACAATCAGACTCACCTTCTTAAACTTAATGGCTGGGATTAATTTCCTTGTGACTTCCTGAGGAGCAGAGGAGTATGTTGTCATAAAATGGAAAATTTCAGTGAATGAGTTCCCTTCAGTGCCCCTCAAACTCATTGATTAGCTGAGAGTATACTTGTGAGTTTCCCATTCCTCAGATCATGCATATATTGGGACTCCAACTTGTGCCTGATTCTGTTTATAGTCTGTTTAAAGTGATCTTATTGAAAATAAAAGTAATTTTAAAAGGGTGACTAATGTTGCTGCTTCATGTCCTCAAAACAGGACTTGGTAGGACTTTTTCACAGTTTTTCCATCACAAGGAAGTGAAAGCCTAAAATGGCCATAGAAAGTTTTTTGCATTGAAAAGTTATTAAAGGACATTAAAGATGCCTAGAATATAAGTAAATTTCCATGAATAGATCTTTGAAGAGTTTATTATTTCATTATGGAGTGTACAGTTTGGTCGTATTTATCAGTGAATGTGCACTGGTGGTCTGTGATCACATAACAAAAGACTTTCTAAACCACAGGCATACAGGAGACTATGTTAGCTGTGTGATCTTGAATAAAATTTCCTTATGGTTTTCTGTGCAAACAAATGATCTATCTGAAAAAAAAAAGAAAAAAAAACAACTCACAAACCAAACAAACCTTAAAATCTGTTCTTTATAACCAATTCCAACTGAAAGGAAATACTTTTGGGTAAGGCTAGGCAAGATTTAATTTCCTTTTATTTTTAGTGAAGGTGCTTATACATGAAAACGAAATTAGTTATTTCGTACAACATGAACATCCAAACCGCAACAAAAGATAAACATTATTTTATCAGACTTTTCAGAGTCGCTGAGCTGAGAACAAGCACAGTTGAGTTCATCTTTGAAAGTAACTGCTTCAGGAGGGCATAAGCCACTGAAAATTGTAGGCTTAGTGGGAAAACTTCACCACAGCCAGGTACCTAACTAAGCTAGATGATGATACACTGTGTGATGATCCATAAAACTCTGCAGGTAAGAGGTGTATAGTGTGAAATACATCAAGTTCAAGCCAATTCTTCTATTGAGCACAGGGTAACTACAGCCAGGATTAAAGACTACTGTTGAGAAAAGTCCCTCAGGATACTGGCCTCTAATGAAAGAGAAATCCACACAATATTGGCACAGGGAGATATTTGTTCAAAAAGAAGAGGACAACTGTGGGGCTGTGGGAGAACCCCTTTGTTCTGTTGGTGGCTTGCTGCCCCTGTAGTTGGATAGTCAAAATGCATTGGCTTAGTTTTCTTAAAAAGATGTCTCATTCAAACATTGCCAGAGTTACCCTGGATAATTTTTAGAGCTAGAAGATATAAACTATATGCAAGTGCTAACTTATTCTGAACCTGGCTTTCTGAGTGTATGCCCAAGTAGTGATAGGGTGTGTTTCCACTTAAATATATCAACCTTATAGTTAATAAGCACTTCTACAATAACAGTGCAGATAGCAGTCATGTTAAGAGAGTTCTTCGGAGAAGATACTGAGTGGTGCTGAGTTTCCTCATGGAAGAATGTCCATGTTCTTGAAGGGTAGTCAGTCTGATTTAACTCATACAGAAAGATCTCTGAAACTGGAAGATTACCAAGCCAGGTTATTCTTCACACCTCTCTCAATTTTAAAAGCAATTTAAAATTGCTGGCAGCTATGAAAATGGTGGTAGAGTCAAATATCAATACCTATGTACATTTGGAACTTGCAGTTTCGATCCTCTTTCTAAAATGGGGGAAAATGAGTATCTTGTGAATGATGGCCATGCTGCTTTTAAACATACAAGTTGTTCTGATCCTTCTGATGTGTCAGAGGCATTGTTACACATAAAAAGTTTCAAATCAAGATTAGCTTTGTGTTGCTGGGCTAATAAATCTGAAAACAATCCTAAGGGCAAAAAATATACTGCATTTCTCTCAAGTGTAATTCTTTCTTGCATGAAAAATTTCAACTAGAATATCATTTTAGGAACAAAATCCTTGAACAAAACTTGTCAAATTGCAAATGATGGAAAGTAGGTGTCTAAGACCAAAACTTTTGTGGTTTAATTAGAAGCCAGAATTTGTTACTTGAATTGGAAATGTGAGCTCACTTTTGTGTTCTGGTTTCTAGACAATTACAGCAGAAGGTAGCATGTTTCTGAAACCATGGAAGTGTTTTATGAAGATGACTGTTTACAGAGGTGTTGGCATTGCAGCTGATACTCGAGCCGTGAATGGAGTATCATGGCATTCTGCTGGCATTTTTAGTTCTCATTCCCATTTCATGATGTTCTCATTCCCAGGGGAATCCCTTGTGTGTAGGTTGCTACTGTTCTCATCTTAATGAACAGTCATAATAGAAGCACTGTAGTGTGTTGATTTATGGAGCCAAGAACTGTGACTCTGTCTATGTATGTACAAAATGACTTCCTCAGTAGTGAGACAAGTGCCTTCCAGCTATTTACACTTGCAATGTAACATCAGAGGATGGAAGAAGAAACCTGCAAAATATAAGCAGTTCTTTCAGGCACTTCTGGAAAAAGGACAAGACAGCACCTGAAATGGGTTTAAAAGGGGGGGAAAAGTGAACTGTTTGAACCAGCTGGTTCCAAGAGAAAGGCATGGCTTGGAGGAGGTAGTCCTGGTAGAGGTTCAGGCCAAAGGGTTGGACTCTGCAGGCTGCAGAAAACAATGTGCCAGTGGAATGGGGAATGCTTTGAGAGGATTAGGGAGCATTAGACACTAGCTTTTTTGACATCATAACTGTCTTGTACTATTTTTTTCTTAGGTATTTGATCTTTACGCTGTGATATATATTTCCATGTCTCATTGTCTCTTGCAGCAAAAAAGGTTTTGCTCTTCCCTGTCATTCTCTCGGCTTTCACATCCTGCTTGCTACTTAATACATACTGGTTTTTGGGATACACAGCCACATCCCACACTAAATTAGTTCAGGGATTCAGGTTTAAAAAACACATCTATTTCAGTCACTTAGTAGAGACAAAGAATTTCCTCTGTTTTTTACTGATAGTGCTGGTGAATGGAAAGACTTGCTGACTGCAGAAGGTACTGAAAATGTCCCATTTCTTATGGAGGAACTGAGTTGGAGAAGAATTTCCTGCTCTTTGAGAAGATGCCGGATTTCCTCCCTGACCTGGCCTTCAACAGCCGCTAATAAAACCTCAGCTGCAACTGAGCAGGCTTCTCCTGTCAGGTTAGGGTCACTGCAGCAGCAGCCCTAGTGGACGCACTGTTGCAGCATCCCAAACTCCACTGGGAGGAGTGTTGTCTGGAGGTCAGTGGTGCCTTGTGACAGGACTAGAAGAAATGGGCACAAACTGAAAGCAGGAAATTTAATTTAAACATAAGAAAATACTTTTTTACTTTGTAAGGGTGTCTGAGCATTTACCCATAGATGTGGGGTCTCTGTTCTTGGATATATTCAAATCCCATTAGGGAGAGTCTTGGGCAACCTTCTTCAGCTGAGCCTGCTCTGAGCAGACTTTTGGACTAAGTGATCTCGACAAGTGTCTTCCAGCCTCACCCCCTCTGTGTTTTTGCAGAGTGTCATGACAATCTCTTGAAATTGTCTGTTTCAGGTCTCACATTTAGCGTCCTTTGAGCTATCCTGCATCCTGTCATGGATTGAAAACACCAACTGGACAAAGCCTCTGCTTTCTACAGAGAAATGAGTCTTTGCTGGAGTTGTGATGATTGCAAAGATGTTTGATGGGAGGTTGCTACCCTTTGTGTTCTGTAGCCATCTGAAGCCTGTGCCAAACCTCAGGGATAACCAACATTCATGTTTGTGATACTTTCTGGTGCATGACCAGATTGGTTTTGTCCATCAACAATGAGCTTCAAAACAACTACTCAGGATTTGGAGAGATTGTGGGAACTGAAGTTGCTGCTTGTCCTGTCCTCACCTTGCATATTTATTGCTTGTCACATAGTCAGCATTGCCTTCTTTAATCTTTTTGCATGTGTGTCTGTAGTGCACATGTGGTTGTCATTTTGTTCTATCTGACCACTTTTCAGGAAGCTCCCCTTAAATTTTGTTTCTTGTACCAAGTAAGCCATTTATTTGAGAGCTGTTTTGTTCTGAGTTTCAGCAAGAGAGAAATACATAGTAGATAAAACAAACAGATTAAGGGACATCAAGGAGAACATTTTTCAAGTATCATGAACAATTTTGCCAAGGTTCCCATTGAAGATAATAAGCTTTGAATAGCAAACATCTGAAAAATACACCCTTAAGTGATTCTGATAGATAGTAAACCAAATTTTTAAGTTATTTATTCGGCATTTTTACTGTTTTGGTGGCCTTTTTATTTATATATGTATTTCATCTATGTAATGAAACTGTATTTTTAATAATAAATACAAAGTCTTTCATTTGTGTTTTTCTTATGTTTTGTACCTTTGTTATAAATCCTCAGCAAATGCAGCAGGCTGACTTATATCCTTATTTTTATAATTTCATTTCAGGACAGTAATAGCCTGCTTAGTAGAGTTTATTTTCCCCAACAATGCTTAAGACTCAGTCATGAACTTTAGGCACTGTGTAATCAACTTTGTTAGTGTTTTGCTGTTGCTACTTTCAGTTGTTTTCAGAGTGCCATGCTTTCTGGAGCTACTCTGGTATTAATGCTTCGTAGTACCTCAGATCCATAGCCCACGAGAGAAAAGAGAACAGTAGGGTTTTTTTCTGCTGAAGGAAATGTGTTGAATTTTATTAGATTACTCAAATCAGTGCCAAAGGGAAGGGAGAAGCCCTGGGATAGGAAGCTGGAGGGAAATGCCTGCAGGAACAGGGATGGAGGACTGGAGAGGTGGCAAAGTGTGAGACCTTCTCCTTGCCACTGTGAGTGGGCAGCTGCTTTTAGCCCATGGTAGGATGAAACTGCATCTGTGGATGGCAGGGTTTTCTACAGGGGCATAGCTTCCCCTACACTCACCTCAGGCAGCCTGTGCAAACCCAACAGGCTGTCTGGCTGGGAGGATGCTGCTTTCTGCTGCCCATCTGCTGAATGGCTTTTTAAGTGATGGATGTTCACAGTGTAGTCCACGTATAGAAAAGCAGGGAGGGAGATGGGGTTGGAGGCCCTGCCAGGATATGCTGTTGGTATGCTGGTTCTTAGCAGCCCAACCCACTGATAAAGTCTGTTGCACAGATGTGGTGTCATAGTCTTGCTTGATTTCAGCTACCTTCTAGCACTTCACTTAAACCTCTGAGACACTTTTTTAAAAAGTTATTTGAAAACTGGTAAAGCAGCCAATAAGAAGGCAATGTGTGGGCAAGCAAAGTGCTGCCAGCAGGCGCAGCTAGCTGCAGCCCACCAGTCATGGACACATCCACAGGGACAAGGCAGGTCAGAGCTCAGCCAGGAAATTCCAAGCCAGAAGAAATGCTGAGGTTTGCATTCAAGCCTGTAGACTGGAGCAAGGAGAGGGTAAGCCTCAGTGCCACTCTTTCTCCAGGAACCAGGCTACCATTTTCCTCTGCCAGGCCAGGGTCCTGCAGAGATGTCAGGAATTAGGGCAGCCATGAGCCAGCTCTGTGGCTTTGATGGCCAAAGCACAAGCCCAATTTTAGGGGAACGAGTGCTAGCTTTTGACTCAGACTTCCAGAAAGGCACCTGAGATTATGCAGGTGGAGTGTCTTTGTGGGGCTTTTTGCAGACATCTGTACTTTATTTACTCTGGAAGAGAAAAATGCTTCCATTAGGTGAAATATTTCACCAGGTTATTTAAGATGTAGGTACAGTGTATGCAAGTTTGCTCTTGTGTTAGTCAAACTGACCTCTGATTGGTTATTATTAAAAACACAAAAACACAAGCCTCTAAGAGTAGCCCAGAGATTGCCCCATGTGTTCCTCTTGACAAGGGCAGGACAGATATAAACTAGACTTTTGCTCAGAGATGTGATGTCCCCTGCTTTTTATAGCCTTCAGCACCAGGAATTCCCTAAAATTGAGTCCAGTGCATAACCACCCACACTTTGAAGTTTTCTCTCTCTCTTAATTTTTTTTAGTTGGGTTTTTTATATTTTTGTTTTTGTTTTGTTTGTTGTTTGTTTTGTTTTTGAAATAGCAGTTTCTACTTTTGCTTCTCAATCCTAGAAGTCACAGTGTGCCATGCAGAGCTCCCCTCCTGTCTGCTTCCCTTCTCTGCAGAGTTGGAGCCTTCCCAGGAGCGGAGCTGTGCTCCAGGGAGGATTGTAGGGCGGGAACCAGGGCTTCTCACTGCTGCCTTTCTCTTCTGTGATCTGCAGACAAAACAGGAAAAGCTGGAACAAAGTCACCAGTGACACTGTGCCTGTCTGTGTTAATGGGATTCGCTGTGTTGAACTGTAGCTTGTGTTCTGAGCTTTGTCTCCTTCATTCCCCTTTCTTAGCCTATAAAACCACTGGTGACCATCACCTCAGATGTAAGAGGAGCAGATAACAGATACTATATATGAATCAGGAAAACATCATGTGGCTCCAAGCCTGTTATTATTATAATGTTGAGGACTTTTTTTCATTGTGGGTTTTTTTATAGTATTTTTAAAGGACTAGAGAAGGCTGAGTTAATCTCTCAAAAGATCTGTGCACTGTGGTCTGGGTCAAAAACAATGATGCCTCTGTAGAGCCATGTTACCTGTGTGCAGGTGATCCGAGGGACTTCCTTTTCTCAGGATCTGATGCAGTGCTAGACAACTCATTCAGAACAATGACTATCAAGATTTCTCCATTTTTTGCTGGTTTTTGTATGCTGATGTTGATGTGGTGCAGAACTAGGAGAGAGTGGCTGAGATTTTCCAGTTTCAAGTCATTGTCCTTTGTAGTTGTTGCAGCTGTGAGATTCTTGCTCTCTTACGTACTGCTGCTGGGCAGTGGGTGCTGGAAAGTGCTTCAAAGAAGTTTAAAGATGGCACATTTTTTTAATTTAAAATTTCCTGACCTTTTCAGTTTGTCATGCTGTCTTTTTTCCATTCTGGTGTTTGCATAACTTTGTTCTATCTGTAAAAAGAAAGGAAACAAGAAAAGACCTTATCGCTGTTTATTGTTTTATAAATAAGAATTTAATCAACATTTCAGTGAGAGTGAGTGGACCGTAATATACTTTGGTTCACCTCTAGGAATGGGCAAGCTTTTTATTCTTGAAAGCAGCTATTACAATGATAAAATACTATTTCAATAAAACTCAGTGGTTTTATGAATTGGTGAACATCATTAAATAATGTTTCAAACAAAAGAAATTCAGAGGTATTTATGAAAAATTCTTTGTTCTGAAAACTTCAGTTTAAATTGATTGGAACTATTTTTCATGAGGTTTTTCCTATTGCCTCATGTTGCAACATGTTAGTAGTGACAGCTGGCACTTGATTAACAAATTTCTTGTTTCGTGAAACACAAATACGAGATACGTCAACCTGAAAAGTAAGGAGTACTTCATATGTCTTAGCTGTTTCCTAGAGAGATTTAAGAGTGAAATAGTGAAATGCTTGTCTCCTTTAATTGGCCTGTGACCTGTTAATAGCAGTCATACAGAAAATGTAGTATAAAGATTATGGTTTTCCAAACTACTGAAGATGAAGTGAACCATCTGTTTTCTCTTAAACACATTGCCATATTAGTGCATCTGGAGTGTATCAGTGAATTACTTGCGTATTCTTTCATGATGTATAAGTACCTGTGATTACCTGCAGGTAATTGTGTAAAATCACAATGGTAGACATAGAACTGACATTTTTGCTGGTGGATTCAGTGATGTCAAGGAGCATCCTGAAGCGTTGCTACACAGAATCATAGAATGGTAGAATATTAGTGGATTTGAAGGGACCTCAAAGATCATCCAGCCCCAATCCACCTGCCATGGGCCGGGACACCTTCCACTAGATGAGGGCGCTCGAGGCCTTATCCAGCCTAGCCTTGAACGCTGCCAGGGCTGGGGGGATCCACAACCTCCAGGGCAACCTGTTCCGGTGTCTCACCACCCTCACAGTAAAGAATTTCATCATTTCATTACAATAAAGAATAGCATCAACTGGCCCAGGTTGGGGATCATTCCCTGGAGGCACTTTACCTGTGACCACACTGATGGTAGCCAATGAGTATTTTATGTATGGGCAGAGGCTCTTTTATGTAGGAGAGGGAGTCACAATGGAAGTAACAATTGTGTCAAGGTGAAATAAGCTTTTTTTACCATCTTTAATTTGAATTGCTTTGTGAAGCAAAAATTTAAATAATGGTCGTTATTTTGAAATGGCAAAATTTACTTCATCTCAGTGATGCCATGAGAGACCCCAGCAAAGCAGGCATCATCAGGCAAAATTTACACCATGTCAGGGAGAGGGGTCATATATTCCCCAGCTCACTTGGAGAGCTTGTTTGCTGATTTCTTTACTGATTTAGCAGTTTTGGCATATTTTTACAAATACAGAACCAGAGATGTGGAAGCAAGAAGGAAAATAGCTGTAAGTGAAAAAGTAAACACAACTTTGTCAGCTCAACATTGTTTTTCTACAGCTAAATGCTCATTTACTTCTTGTATTTGATATATTTTTGCAATGTATAGTCATAGTATGTGTGAGAGTGCTCACCCTTGATTAATGGCTTCTTTGCATGGGACTGGAGTTATTGCTTCCATTACCATCAAAGCATTTTGGACAATATCAAACTCTCTGTGCCTGATGGACCAGAAGGGAGGATGACTGTGTTTGTACAAAATGTGTTCAATTGTATTTTTTATATAAATTAATACCTTGTTCTTTATGATCAGAGCAAATCTCCATGCCTTCTGAGGTATTCCCTGGACCCAGCTGTAGAGGACATTGGCAGTGGGGATCATCACTGAGAGCACATCTAAGTAGTGAATATGCCACACCTCCCTTGCCTGCAGATTCTCAGTCCGGTGGGCTGCAGAGGAGGGTAGGCTCTGTTGCAGTTTTGCACTGTGCATGGTGCAAAGATCAACAGAGATTTTCTGCTGAGTTTTGAGAAGAGGTATTTCTGACCTAAATTGTACAAATATCCAGAGAGCATTAGCCTTGAAAACTATTTTTATTTTTAATAGTCTAAACATGACATTTGACATAAAGACATAAATATTTAGACCAGTTTTAGTGTTTGTTTTTAGTGTGCCTAATATATGATGCTCTGTAAAATCATGCAAAATACATCAAGCTCACATTTATCTGAAAACAGTTTGTCAGTGAAGCAGCAATATGTGTTGCAGCAATTGTGATCAGCTGACAAACCACTTTGATATGGTGTTGCAGTACAGTTGTACAAAAGCCATGACATCTCCTGCAGCTCAGTGCCATAAATGTTGCTTGTATCAGATCCTGAATTCACTTTGCTATGGTTGAGAAGGAAAATTTGGCCCCAAAATGGAAATTCTTTACTTTCTGCCGGGTTTTGTGAAATTTGGACTCTGACAACCAGACGTGACTCTGAATCCCCAGATGCACATCACTAAGCTGTCAGGTCAGGAGTGGTGACAGCAGAGGACTGTGGGACTGCCACACTGCATGAGATGCTCCTCTCTGCCTTGCCCTCTATCCTCCCCAGGAAATAACCCTGTGCATGGGTCAGGGCTACCATAGGCTTTCCTTTTCCTCTTGGCTGTTGGCTTGGACATGAGGCAGCCCTGTCCCTGGCAGGGGGAGTGCCATATGCCTGATTTTTGCGTGGTTTTATCACAGAGAGGGCAGGAGACAGCAATGAGGTGAGTGCAGAGCTTCACCTGAGGCTGCCTGCAAAGAGTGCCCATGGTGCTTATGCTTGGTTCCCAAGCATGCAACCAGGTATTACCCCTGTTGTGTTAGGAGAATTCCCTAACTTCTTGGGAGTTTCCTTTAAATTCTATGGTGAGTTATACAAGGAGGATAGAAATATAGGCCTCTCCAGCTCCTTTTTCTTATTTTCCCTGGCTTAGTCCAGGGCTTTTTGTTTACTCCTCCAGTGACAATTTATCGGCCAGTGTAACTGAGGTCAGCATTTGGCTCTCTGTGTCCCTTTCATCGGCTGCAACCTGGAGATAGTAGTGTTTTCTAGGACTGAGTGAATAATTCATGGTGTGACTCCTTATTAAACAGATGTTGCCTCTCTGTTTGCAGATAGTCTGCAAATGGATTTCATTTTGTTCAAATTTATTTGTTATTTCAGATTATTCACCAAATACTTTCAGTAAATAATTTTATTGGCCTAAAGTGAATTTAGAATATGAATTTGAAGCTGTCTTACGTGACCATTTGTCGTTGCTGGTTGAAATTTGTTGTTTTTGTGATTACACCTTTCAGCAAACTTGTCTCATAGAACTTCCCCAGCAGATAATACAAGGATGCCATGAATATGTTAAGAGTGAATGTTTAGGGGGTATTCTTTCTTCATTATTGCTAATGGGGTGTAGTGATAATCTATCTCACTGGGTGTTGTGAGGATTGGAAAGGTATTTTCTGAATGAGGAATGCGTCTTAAGTGGACAGTGATATCCCATCCCTGGCTGCTTGTTGCTGCCACTCCTTTCAGTCACAGGTGATACATGGTGGTATATGTTTCCAGCTACTGCTGAGTGCCGGGCAGGAGGTGAGCACAAGAGGTGGCACTCTGATGTGCTCAAAGCCCCTGGACCAAGCCTGTGCTAATGAAGAAAATGGATGGGGGCCCAAGGAAGATGGCATTTTGGCTCTCATCTGTATGGTGGAACTGCTTTCCTTCCCATTCCCAAAGTTGTTCATACTGGTGGGATTCATGAGCTGTGGTGCCCTCCAGACAATTCCTGGGAGACTTTCCCAGTAGGCTGAACTTGTGCCACAGGCTGTACAATCAGTATGGATGTGTGAATGTCTCTGTCTTTAGGTCCTGGGCAGCATCCAGCATCTCAGGAACATATTTAAAAGCTTATGTGTTGCTCAATGGCATTTCTTGAAACACTGGGTGCTCCTGAGCTGTTCAACAGCTTTTCCAATGAGAAAAGGAGGTGTCATCCTTTGCTCTCTCTTTCATGGTGCTTCACTGCCACCTTGGAAGGCAGAGATGCAAAGGGAAAAGGGGCACCCAAGTCAAGTCTGAGCAGTGGGCTATGTTTGATAATTTGGAATGAGGGGCAGTATAGGTCTATTTTTCAAATCCATACCTGCCAGGTAGCTAAAGGAGAGGGGTTTTTGTCCTGTGTCTCTTTATACAATGCCATTTTGTTTTTAGCAGATAGGCTGGGGCCTCCTCTCGACATACTGCTGGATTCACTGAACTGCACAGCGTTCAGTGTGCAATGGAAGATGCCAAAGCAGCATGCAAGCACCATCACGGGATACACAGTAAGTGAAGTGATCCTTCTGCTCCATGGCCTCAGACTGCACGTGTGGAACGGTGAAGTTAATGGGAGAGCCCTTTCTCACAACAACCAGTGCAACTGCATGGAGAGCAGTCGGAGGACAGTGGGTTTGAATGGATTGAACTGTAACTTTAAGAAACAAGCAGTTCACGTTTTAGAAACAAGCTACGATGGGAATTTGGGTTGGATGCCAAGGGCTTGCAGTTGCTTTTCTGTTGTGCTTCTCCTACAAGGGTCTCAGTGTGCAGCTGATAGAACAGTAAAGTGGAGCAGAACAGGTGAATATTACACTGTGCAAGTGAAGGGCCATTCTGATCCTTTGACTAGTACTTCCAGCTTGAGGACTGCTTTAACAGGAGTATCTTACGCAAACTGAGCCTCTAAAACTTCCCAGACTGGCAGCAGGTGCCAGAAAAGGAGTGTTTCATGGTGTCTCTTCCCTTGATATGTACTGTACTTCATAGCATCCCTGGGACCCCAGATACAGCCTTAAATATCAAAAGGGATTTTGTTTTATTCCCCCTACCTCAGAGATGAGTTTCTCTTAGAGAAGCTGAGTGATTTTCCTGTTACAACCAGCAATTTTATAGGGGAGTCTCTGACTCCCACCAAATCACCACACTACCCTTCTGCCTAGAGGGCAAAACAGAATGGCTGGCTTAAACTGGTTACTCTGTTTTAGTGTGCAAGTGGAAGACCAGTGAGCACTAATTTGTCATTCAGTCTTTTTTCATTAGGTATTGCTTTAACGTAGGTATTCCATGGCAATGAAATTCTGTCCCAACATGGAAGTTAGTCAGTGGGAAATTAGCACCAAAGTGTGGGATGTTGACTAGAATATTTTGTTTTCCTCTTCAAGAAAGAAACCCCAACAAACAGCCATTGTTTCTATCGGCATTTTCTGTAGAGGGATATGAAATTTTCAGGAAAAATTACCAAAACGTCAGTTTTATATAAAAAGAAGGGAAGCAGAACACTTCTGACTCTACCTTTATTATTAATGTTCACTAGAAGGGTGAGAATATTCCTTGCAATAGGTATTTTCAGTATGTACCTTCATCCCATAGTCTTGTAAATTACACCAGTGCAACCCAGCTGCAGGGTTGGTTTTATTTTTCTGAAAATGCTTGTAGTCTGGAACTCAAGAACCACTTGTCCAGCACCTGCCTCAGTTGGCCTTTGCGTATAGCTGGGTCCAGCTTTCTGTGTGAAAACAGGTGCAGTGAGTAAGTGGCTTAAGTGATAAACAGTTTTCACTGTTCATGCAATGGATCAAGCATCTCAGCTCCAGTTTCTTTTTAAGCCTTGAACTGATGTGTGGCATGATAATAAAACTGCTGATAAACAGCACTGACAGTGCTGTACCCAAATCGTCTTCACTGTATTGCTTTTGACCCTCTGGCATCTCAGGGTCTCTGTGCCCAGGAAAGCAGACTGTCTGTCTCATTAGTTTCCAGTGCATGGCAACACACATGTAGAGACATTTTATGATAGAGTGATTTTTATAATGTGAAAATCGTGCAATGTCAACATCTTCCTTATATGAAGTAAGGTGTCTAAATTTTGCAGACTAGTCCCACAACTCTTTAGCTGTCCATGCTGACCACAGAAAAATGATGCACACTTAAAGTCAGTTCAACTTTGCTTTAAAATGTAGGATATGTTTCACATCAGTTCAGCATGTACACTGTAGAATGATGTACTTTGCTTACACTGACAACTTTTAGCCAATATGAAGGAGATGTTAAAGAACTTTTAACTTTCCATGCAGTTGAAAAGGTAGGGGATTGTGGGCTGAAATGCTGTCCATAACGTGGTAACAATGCACTCAATTTTTAAGTAATTTTGAAAAACTGAGATACTGGTTTAGTTGGTTTGGTTGTATCTTCTTCTCAAGGTCTTTTACTCAGAAGTTGAAGGTGACAAAGCAGTTAAACAGCTCTCACATGATGTTCCCCTGAGTTTGGATATGATTAGCATGGTGAGTATTTCTTTTCATCAACAGTCAGAGCTCTGGACCATAACGTACAAGTGGGAACTTGCAAATGTCTTGGTGTGGCCTGACTATTTTTTCATGTAAAACTAATGGGATTTGCTTGCATCTTCCTAGTACTGACCTTTGACATCTATTAAAATAGAACTTTTAATTTTGAATACACATTTTCTGTGCATTCTCACACATGGAAGGGGTGGAATTGCACAAGTCTATGCACAGTTAGAATTGTAGTGTCAGTGTATGTATGTTACAGTGTCTTGACACAGGTATGTGGGTTAACACCATAGTTCTTAGTGTGTTTTTGTCTCTGCAAGAGCCTGTGGCCTCCTGAAATATGACTGCTTTAGCTGCATTTCTCTGAGATCATCTCCTGGAAGACGCCCTTAAATTCTGGAGTGTTTTTTGTTTTTCTTTTTTGTTATTGGAAGCACTACTTTTTCTCATTGCTCTTTTGCAGTCTTACTTTGGGGTTTTGGTGTTTTGGTGTTTTTTTTTCAGTCTCCCCTTCTCCTTCCTCCTTCCCTTTTTCTGTCCCACTTTCTTTTTCCATTTGTGAATGAACACTGCCATCCTCTTTTGCTGCATGGCTAATCAGTTAGGGCCAAAATGAAAGCAATTCCTCCGTGCTTTTGGGATGGGTTTAATGCTGTCTGCTTTTAAAGGGTATTCTTGAAACATGCTAGTGCTTCCTCAGTTCAGAGAAGCTGCTTTTTGAGGTCAGCAAGTCAGAACAGAGATTTTCTAGCCTCTGCTCAAGCCAAGAGTGAAAGTTTTGCAAGTTGGGTGCTGTGAGGGGAGCACTTCCATACTACACTCTGCAAAAGTCAGTCTGTCTGTGAGACAGCACTATTACCAGCACAGGGAAAAAAGGCTTACATATGCTCACAGAGGAGCATTGCAGGCTTCCCAATCTTTATTAGGATGATCTTTCCTTTTTGCCCTCCTTTGTCTTCTGCTCATCTTCATCCTCCTTTATTTCCTCAACCCTCTTCCTTCAGCCTCCCCACGTGATGTTCAAGAAAAAGCATTCACTGGTATTTCCTGATCCGTTCTGGGGAGTGCTCAGAAACCTTTCCCATGAGAAGCGTGAGTGAGGGGGGTGCTCAGTTTTCCATCACTCAAGTTGTCAGTTCTGACTTCCACAGATTTCTGGGATCACAGTGAATGAAAGAATGTTGTTGCCATGATGTATTTTTTCTTTATTTACATATTATTTTTTCCTTTCTTTATCTCTGTATTTGTCTCTTGGCTTTTTTTTTCCTAAGATATGTTCTTGCTAATAGTGCCAAAAAAGATCAAACAGCACCTTGTTTTCATATCTTAATCCTGACAGCAGTAATTCTTACTCACTGGGAGAAGACAATCTGTATCCCAGTATTCATGCAGATTCTTAAGAGCCATATACATTACTATATGCTGCAATATGGGCCTTGGTTTAATTTCTTGACCCATTATTATATGCTTTTGCCATCTGTTATTACTATGTTTGTTCATTAATAAGTCCTATTTTGCTTTTTCCCAGGGTCAACTTGAAGGACAAGCAATTTTTGTAAGTATTGCTTCACATGAGACTTGGTCACAGATGTGATTTAAAATGGAATTTAATGTTACTGACCTGATCTTTCCACAAGTTCACACACAAAATTTGATCTGAAATGTTGATTATAGTTAGCACTTAGATCTTTCATGGACAAAATGCCGCAAATAGTAGCTAATGCTCAAAATCCAGAGGCAAAGTAGCTCCCTTTTTAGCAGCAGATAAACCTTTTTCGTAATCATCATAGGTATTTGTCATTGTCTTGTTTTGCTGGACTAAATTAGTGTAAAGAATGAGATATATCCAGGCAGTGAAGACTTAGACGTGATGGGGACAAGCAGTCAGGCACACAGTAAATGGGAAGAACAAAGTCTGGCACTTGGAGAGGAGATGGAGATGGAAAAACCTGACCTAGTCCAACAAGAGTCGAGGAGGAGGAGGAACGCAGGAAAAGGCCAGCCATGCAACGCCCAGGAGGGAGTGGGAGAGTAGCTACTAGTATAAAACAAATTTGAAATAAATACTCTTTTAGTGGCTTTGCAGCTGGTGAATTAATCAGACTGATTATCTCCAGTCATGCACTCAGTCAAGTCTAATTCCTATGAGCAGTAAACAGGTTGGGTTTATTACTAGGGGAAAGCAAGCAAGAGGTGCTTGGGTTTGGGTAGAATGAGGGCAGCAATTTCAGTGTTTAACTGAAATCCCTAACGTCAACAGCCTCTTGCAAACTTGTTTTCTGAAAGCTGTTGTAGGAATAGCAAAATCTCATGAAGTTGGTGGATTTCTCATGGCTTTCATGATCTTAATTAAGAGAAGTTTAGTTTTACTATAGGAGGCTAATGTCAGGATGAGACCTCAGGATGTGCTTGAACCAGGACTGTCTGGTTCAGTGCTAGCTGAGCTGAGTCTGAACTGTGGCATTTGAGAGCTGAAGTTCCATGCTGGGCTCTTTTTTATTGCTTGATAAAAATAACACTTCTGAGGGGTACTTGTGTAGAAGTATGACTGGCTGGGATTAATCAGCTCCCAGCTGTCATTAATCCTCGGGAAGTGGTGTTCTCACTGAAATGCTTTCTGTTATATTCATACCAAACTCAACAGAAATCTGCGATGGTGTTGTGGTTAAGTCTGCATAGTTCATGTCTCTGTCACTAAGCTTCCTCTCCTGGTGCTGGGTGCAACACCACTGCTTTCTTAGAGGCTTCTCTGGACCATGTGGGATTGTTGTAGCAAGAGCTGATTTGCATTACCTGCTTCTGTGCATGCATGTGTGCATGTGCCTGCGTGTTAGCAAAGTGGATAATGTATTATAGCTGTATTATGTCATAATGAAATAGAGAACATGTAAGGGACAGCAGCCAGGAGAAATGCAGATGCAGTACAATTTAATAAGGCAGTTGTTCTAACTAGGCATGATATTCAGGAGCTTGAGCACAAATGGAAAAGAAGAAAAATCAATAAAAATTAATAGACTTTAAAGGTGGGACGTTTTAGATTGGGCACAGAGCCCTGGAGAGAAACAGTGCTCCCTATCAAATAACTAAACACACCAGTGCAAAATGGGAAGTGACCAATTGAGATCAGTAGTGAAGGGAAGGAATTGTCATCAGGGAATACAGTGTCATTAAACCAAGCTCAGTTCCTTCAACTGTGTTGTAATCCAGGGTTTGATGGTTTTTTGGATTAAAACAAAACAGAAAACAGACTTTCTTTGGAAAATAATTTGTAATCAGGGTTTCTGTGAGGCAGCTTACTGTACAGCCTCACAAACAGTTCCAATACACTTGGAAGGAGGGCAAACTGTGTGACAGGGCAGGGGGGGATATATAGGTTATTCTATATGCTCCCCTGCCACAGAAAAAGTGTCACATTGCGTCACCCCATTTAGCCATATGAGGTTGTAATGAAACACTAAATGTTATCTTTTAGGGTTTTAGCAAGAATATTGTAGGCAAGAAAGTAGTGTTGGTGACTAGTGAAGCCTTATCAGCAATGTAATGACCAGTTTGGGGTAGCATACTTCAAAGTACAGAGGCAATCTGACTGGAGGAAGGATTAGAAAAATGATGGCAACTTAGGTCTTCCATATACTACCTAAGTTCATTATCTGTGAAGCCACTCTGTCTCTTCCAGGAGGGAGAAAACTTGGATTTAAGACCCATCTTATAAATACAAGCAAAAAAAGAGGTGAAATACATACTCACAGGCTGCCAGACACTGGGGTACAAGGAAATGTGCTTCTTCTCCAGAACCTGATCTGAAAGAGTTCTAGTGTGAGATAGGTGTTCCCTGAGATTGCTACAGGTCAGGGTAGCTTGATGGTGTCTTGAATCTTTACTTATTTACTCACATCTGGATCCTTGAAATTAGAAGGTATATGGTCTCAGGGATAGTCACTGTATGTCCCATAGCTGTGTTCATGGAGAGGATGTTGCAAAAAGGAGGCAGGTAACCACATGTGTACGGCATGAGTGCACCTTGCTGAGGTTTTGAGAGTTTACATGTTGAATTTAAAATGTTCATGCACTCAGTGAGATTCCTTCTATTTAGTTTACTGTAGACTTGTCGGGAGGTAATAATATGAGGCAAGCACATAAACATCCAACTCTCTGCAGGGGCCAAGTTCCTGAATAGTGTGAGAACAATAAGATAAATAATGAAGGATTTTTTTCTCAGAAGAATTAATGTAATAAAGCGAAATACTGACAGGAACAAATGCACACAGTTTAAATGCAGTCAGTGTGTATGGCATGGAGGATAGAAAGGCAGGAGCAGGACCACTAGTATTGTCACCAGGAGGAGATGCAGGGTTTTCAGCAAGTGGCTTCTCAGATCACATTTTAGAAGATCTTATTCTCTTCAGCTATGAGACTGCAAGACCCAGATTAATCTTTCAGATTGAGTGTCCTTGCTGCCTCTCTTTGGACAGTTACTTTTCCAACATTGTTATCATATGTCTCAGGTTCATCCAGATCATTCAAGCAGATCAAGGGTGAGTGATGGAAAAACAGGATAGTGGTCAGGTGGTGCATGTTAATAGGAAGTCAGCGCTGGAGCTCCAAAACCGCAGCCAGAGAAATGACAGATGGCAGGGTGTTGCTGAACAATGTTGTAGTAATAACATAAGATTCCCCGAAGAGCAGAGAGGGATGTTTTTTTCCAAGAGACCATCATAAAGAAATTTAGCAGCTAATACAATTTTAGCATTGTTTACTATTTTCCTGCAACTGAAAATACAAATTTAAGGTCTGTTCCAGCATGAAGAGAAGGGAGATCTCTGCATTTGCACATGCACTGTGACTAATGTCTTTAATATCAGAGAATGAAAACTGGAAGAAAAACCTCTGTAAAATAGTTTTTTGTATGAATTTCCTGCCCTCCCCCCCAAGAGCAGCCTATGGTGTAGAACTTGGTAGTTCTCTTTACTTGTATGTCCTGTCAAAATTCCTTAGTTTAGAATTAACATAGATACTACAGGTAAGCCACAGGAAAAGAATACTGAATTTCTATCCACATGAAGACATGCTCCATTAAAGATCCTATATAAATGTCTGAGGCTGATCCATGCTATCTTCGGCAGCCAGTGATGAAATGTAATGTTTTCTTGACATTTTCTAATTTCTGGGAGACTTGAGCAGGCTCCTGAACAGTATGAAGCAACACAATGTCTTCACATGGAGTTGAGCATCGCCTCCCTTATGGTAGTCTGTGGGTTAATCTTTTGATGTTTATAGCAGAAGGACAAATTAAAGAAATGCTCACTTCAGGTCAAGGCTGATAGCTGAGCTTGTAAAATTGTGAGAGGCGATGGGATGGGGCTCTGCTTCGTGAGAAATTAGAGATCATCAGCTCACACTGCATCAAATTGCTTCATTCTCAGGAGCTTTTATGGCCTATAAATTTAAAATAAAAACAAACAAACAAACCAAGGAAAGAAAAAAAAAAGAGAAAATGGACCAGCCTGATATCAAATACCAGCAACTGGCTCAAGGGAGGGAATAGTATGTGCCTTTGGCTTCAACAGTGAAAAAACTTGATAGTGAATGCAAATAATCTGCAACCTTATGAGTTATGCGGAAAAATGGGTCCAGGTCATCCCTGTGGATTCCCCTGAGGCAAAGCTGCAGCTTGAGAGGAAACACGTGGTGCTATTTGTGTTTGTTGTTTCTGAGCTGTTCTGGGTTGAGGAAAATCTTCCTAGGAGAGTACATGGAAAATGCTATGTAAGATACTCGAATCCCAGCTCACAGCACCATCCCCAGTTACAAGGAATAGCTTTCACACTGTACTTGTCTCCTCTTGGCTCTGGCAGGATGTTGTTATCGGTGATCTGAAGCCAGGCACTCCACACCGCGTTAGCGTTGGCGCTTATGGCTGGGCAGGAAAAGGACGACCCAGCATGCCTAGAGAGGTGACAACCTTATCTCAAGGTAACCCTGGCTACAGGGCTCTGTTGCAAAATTGGCAGGGCACATGTCTGTAACATTCATACCTAAATCTCTGTTGTGGGCAGTATCGTAATATTATATATTATTTTAACACAAATGTGGGGTTTTAGAGAGGCAACAGATGAGGGGAAAAGCCTATGAATTTGATTCCCAAGTCTGTGGGAGTTGGATTGTTGTGTGTAGTAGCCCAGCTGCTTCTCTAACACTATTCCTTTGCACTTCTGGCTTAGATAAGTGCATGCCCCCTGCACCTCCCTATCAGCCCCAGATCGTGGTAGTTTCTGATTCAGAAGTTGCATTGTCCTGGAAGCCTGGTGTGAGTGAAGGAAGTTCTCCCATCCAGTACTACACGGTGGAATTTATCAGGCAAGTTTACCAGTGGAGTCTGAATTTCAGTTTGTTCACTACAGTGTGGGGTTTTTTGATGGTTTTGTTTTGTTTTGTTTTGGTTTTAATTGAAACTGCACTGTTAAACTGTGTATAGATTCTTTTCATAACTTATTTACTTACTATGTGTACACTTAGTTTTCCTCTCAATCTGTGTTAACTACCAAGAAAATTTAAAGACAAAACCAGAAATAATGCAACTTTTTATAAAATCACCAATAAATTGTACTTTCTGATTGAAGAAAAATAAGATCTATTTTGATCTATCCCCTCTAATACTGGCCTGAGTGAATGAAGTTTTATGTTTGTCCTGTCATCATATGCTGTCAAACCATCCTGAGAAAAGAGTGGTGGCAGAGCAATTCCCCTGGGCCAAGAGTACCCTGGGCTGCTATAGGAAATAACCCAAGGATTGAAAATTCAGTGTGTTAGGTAGTTTTACCTGACAAAAGTTATAGAATCAGAATCATCATGGTTGGAAGAGACCTTCAAGATTATGCAGTCCAATTGTCAACCTAGCACTGCCACTGTAGTCCCTCAATCACTAGACCATATCACCCAGCACCAGTTACAGACACCTCTTGAACACAAAGTCATTTGTGTGTTGAGCTTGCAGATTTAGACTTGCCTTGTTTATGCTAATGTTCATCAAATTTACATGAAATGGTGGTCTCTCTGTTTAGATTTGGGGGGAAGGAGGGGTGTAGGTGTGTCTATTTTTGGTATTCTTTTATGTTGAACTCTAAAATTTGCAGCAATAGAACTGAACTGTGAAAATTTGCCAAACAAGTTGCTTTTATAAGTTGCTTAAGAAGGGTCACGAGGAGGTGATTATATCTGCAAGCACAAACAAGTATTTGTGCTTGACAGTCCATATGCTTGTGTGAGCTCATATCTGCATACAAAGCTATTTATTTTCATTTGCCTGCCCCTGTGTTTACTCTTACAGTGAATGCAAAATTCAGCCTTTGGAATTTTAATCCTTTGGGTGAATACTTGATGACAGGTTTTAGTTGAGGTTCCTGGATAGGAAGAGAATTGCTTCTTTAACCACTCTGATCTGTAAAGGTAAAAATAAATCATTCTTCAGGAAAACAGAGTGCTTTTTTAAGAAGTATTGGGTTTTTTGAAACAGATAGGAAGAACTATTGATTTTCAAAGTGCTCAAACTATAGTTGCAATCTAGAAGATACTGATATCACAAAAAAGAATTCCCAGGCTGAAAACCTACTTGTGAACTGCAGTACTTCGTGTTTGGATCAAAATGCCCCATTATTTAGTGGGAAGCCATCCAGTTCTCATTGCATTGCAAGCCAGGATGTGAGGGCTGAAGATACCGATCTCCCTCATGTAGTGTCTGCTGTAGGTTTACCATGAAATGTCTCCAATATCTGTTTTTTGAACATAGTTTTTATCTGAGCCTTTCATGCTCTCTCCATCTCTCTTCAGTAGATGGGGAAGGGATTTTGTTGAGTTCTGATTGAATGCATTTCTACAGGCTCCATGCTTTTACTGCGAAGTGGAGGCTGGAGGTTTATGTACACTTCTTCATAGCACCTGGAACCTGCTAATGGAAGAAGTGGGCACCATCTCCATCTGACACACTGAAAGTGCACTCCTGAATTTTTCAGTTCAGCCAGGGAATGGAAAGCTTCCTTTGCTGTTTAGGTCTAAAAGATGCAAGAGATTGAAATTTCAGTGTTTCGTTGGTTTTAGACTTTGGGAAAGAATTTGCTAACAGCACAATGTTTTGATTACACTGTTTAGTTTGAGGTTTAAAGCTCAGCTGGAAGTGCATTTGTTAATTTTGGGATTATGCTCTCTTAGACTTGGAAGCTTGATTATATATTTGGAGAGAGTTCAATGAGCCATAAGCCCTAATGGCAGTTAGAGGTAAACATTTAACATTGAGCTTTGTTGTCTTTTGCTGCATATAGTTTTAATTACTATAAAATGTATTACCATGAATTAAAGCTGTTAAATTAAGCCAATATAAAACTAAAACAAATTGGTTCAAGTAAATTTAGAATTGAGTCCTCTGTGTCGAAGAAACACAATATTATCCTGTGCTTTTGCAAAATTAATGACTTTCTTATGTAAATCTGTAATTTCTCTTGGGTGTGGCACAAACATCTAAAAAGTATGACATTGTTGAAACCATTTCCACCTCCTTAGAACAAACTTTATGACTTCAACCCTAGAAAAAATATGTTACTACAAAACACTCTTTTTAGTTGCTCAGCTGTGATAACTGAGGATTAAAACCTTGTGCAAATTCAATGCGTTAGTTGTTTTCAGATATCAGAATCTAATCAGAACCAAAGCTAACCTGCAGCATGTTTCCACTCAGGGTTTAAATTTGGTGCTTTATTTAGGCACTTTGCATGAGTTTCCCTTGGGACTGTTTGGTTCATTGTAGGCAGTGGAGGGCTACAGGCAGTTTTAGATGTAGGATGAGCTGGGCTAACTCAGGCTCTGCTCTGCTTTTGACTTTAAGAAGACGCTAAGGAGACCACAATCCCAGCTTGCCTAAATGTTGAAAATCATGAGGGAGACTGTGGGACTGTTCATAAGAAATGTGTAATAGACAGTGTTAAACCTGAAACAGCTAATAGAAGCAGTTAAAGTTTGTAGGTTCAGTGTAAATATTCTGTTGGTTAATGGTGAGAAATATTTTATGACAAACAGCATTTTTATGAAAGCCTCTAAAGTGATAACCTAGGCTTAAGCAAATGAGTTTGGGTGTTTTTTCTAAACATGATATAAAAAAAATTTAATCCACAAAAATGTCTTGGATATTTTCACTCAAATACTCCAAATATTTACACTTTTATTCTGTTAGATGCCTACTCAATCTTTTAAACTTGATGACTAACTTACCCAAACTTTTATACTCATTATAGCAACTACAGAACCACAAGTGTTTCAGCAATGTATCCCCTAAAACGAGTAGGTAATTTTCTTTTCATCTTGGTACATAGATGAAACCTAAATCTTTCAATATTAATCTTGGCATGCAGGGCAAATTTTTCGGTATCCTGGTAGTGACACGAAACTTCTGCTGCAATGAACCAGGCAGATTCTGCTGATAAAACTGGGAGATTTACCAGTATTCAGATGTTAGGGTGGAGAAGATTCAGCATAGTGTTGTGTGCACACTTCTTGATCAGTTTGAAGCCTTCCTTCTTTCCGCCTCTACCCAAAATATTCTATCCCTGAATCCATTTCCTGTTGAACTATCTGTCCCTGGCACTGCATTGAACCAGGCAATCATTGTTTGCTTTAGTTTGCAAAGAACCTGAAACAGATCTGACCAGGGAGACATCTCCCAGTGTCCAGGAAAAAGATCTTTAATACCTTTTTCCCAGATTATTGTGTGCAACAGGCACATCTCAACATTTACCTCACTGTTTGTGAGGGTTAAATCTTTGAAAAAGTAGTTAATGAAGAAAGAGGAGAGAAAGATGTAGAAATTAGGGAGGAAGTGCTTAACAACATTAGACAACACCAGAGGAATATCTAACAAGAGAACAAGTTTAAGAAATTGTCCAGTTTTCCTTTCCTCAGAGTTGACCTGGCATTTAGGTTGATATATTTTGTAGAAAGTGTCTATAATAATGCTAAATGATAATCATTACTCAAAATAATACCCTATAGTGTGTCATATTCAACAGGATTTTTTTCTGTTGCAAATGACAATGTATTGTATTTGTCATTGTATTTATTATTTGTAGAAATATTTTTAAAAAATGTTTGTAGAGATGAATTTGCCACTTGAAATGCATATAAATATGACACAGAAGAACAATAAAAGGCCTTATACAGATTGGATTGCTAACAGGTGCTTCATTCCTAAATCATTTCCAGGTGATTTTAAAAGGACATTCAAGTGAGTATAAAATTGCCCCTCTCTGCATCAGAAAGATTTCCTTTTTTTTTTTGGCTGAGTTAGTCTCCAGGTTGCAACATAAAGCAGTAATCCAAATATTTTGGGTATGTATGGCATGGAATTCTGCCCTTGGTTTAAATCCATCCAGTGCTATTGACTTTGGCCTCATGAACATTGCAACTTGGTCACTGGCAGGATTCTTTCTGCATGGCATTTATGCATTGGAGATGCACAGCTGTAGCTTCAAGAGCAGATGATGCCCATGGAAGTTGTCCTATTTCCCCATACACAGTTACGATGTCTGGAGTCACCCTGCAAGGTCTGGGCCAGAGGCAGAGAGACCTTGTGCAGGGGGAATGTAGTGCTGTGGTAAGATGAGAAAAGTGGTACAAAAATGAACCCTTCTAGTGTAGAAGTTGACAACAAAATGAAATTTGACACAAAGAATAAAAGGACCATGGGGACAGTTTTCAACAAAATGTTCCCATTTTAGGGAACCTGGGAGCTGTCTGGCCTTGGATGTAATCACCAGCTGAGTTTGTTGTGTTCCTCTCCCCATCTGTTTGCCATGTTTTCATCTTGTACTGATTTGTTTGCACAGGGAATGTTCTGGAGAAGTAGCAAAGGTCAAGCGATAAATCTCCCTCTTTCCCTCTCCTTCAGCTGCAGATGCTTACATGTTTGCAGGAATTTCCTTTATTATAAACTTCTGCAGAAGGAAATGTTGCGAGAGACGGCATATTTGAAGGCTGGGCTGCAGTTTGTGTTATCTCCTAAATCTTTGTAGGGTGCAGTGCTTCCTTTGGGTTCCTTCATCAGAGCTGTGTGTTTCCTCTTGGGCATAGACATCAGCAAGGTCTGTTGCAAAGAGGCTGTGAGGCAGCTCTTGAGCTAGCAGGAATTCCTTGGACAGAAATTGGGGCCAAAAAAGGATGTGTACAGGAAAATTGAAAACACTACTAAGCGAGACTGTGGAAGGAAGCGATGTTAACAGTTTTCGTTTGGAAGACACTATATGTTTTCACTTTGGCTCAGGCATCAAAAGCTCAGAAGAGGGAAGCAATGGAGAAGTAGCCAAAATAAATTCTCTCCTGTCAACCAGGAAATGGTGGTGGAGGGTGACTTAAGATAGTCTGTTTAGCCATCATTACATTATTGTGCGTTTGTCTGATTTTATTTTTAGTAAGACAATGAAATACTCATGTTCTGTGTGCCACTGCAGCAGCCAGGCAGGAGCTGTTGCTTTGCCATTGCATCTGCAAGCTGGCACAAAGCGATGGAACTTCAGTGATCAATAAATCTTGTATTGACCAGTAAAAGAAAATATACATTAACTTTGGCATTTCCTTCCAGCTGAAAATAAACAAATAAGAAATGCCTGCCTTGTGCTATAATTTTCATTCAAAGACTGTTGGAGACATTTGCAGCTAGTCCTGTGTAAACAGTGGTAGATTCAGGGAGCACTTGGAGGTTATTTCCTGTAATAAATATCACAAGGACAGTGGAATAATTTTCTCTGAAAGCCATTTCTGTCCCTATTTTACTTTCATAAACTTTAATTTGAATATTTTGGGTGGCCTAGAGTGAATGTTTACGTTTTTGTTATGTTTGTGTTTGTTTGCGTTCTTATACTGTTCTCTCTTTGATAAGAAGAGGTCGCTTTTAGAGAGAGTGGGGATGGTGTGAAAGCATCAGAATGCTCTCTCGAAGTAGTCCACCCCTTTCTGATGTCCCTGTGTGTATGAACTTAGATCTTTTGATACCAAACTGCCTTGTGAATGGTTATACTGGTTTCAGATGGATTATAATGGCACTTAGAGAAACATTTATTGGCAGATGGCTTGCATTATTAATAAGGATTTAACCAGGCATTGTCCAAAGACAGACATGGGAATGTTGTTGCAAAATCCACGTATGTAGGCCATGTTCTCAGCATGACTGTTCTCTGGGTTTTGGGTTGTCTTTGTGGTTGGTTTTGTTTCCTTGTTTCTTTCTTTGTTTTTTTTTTTTCTGAAGAGAAGAGTTTGGTTCCAGATTTCTCTGTGTGTGTATTAACCTGCTTGCCTGGCAGATCAGATGTTAGATTCTCTTCTTACTAATGCTTGTAAATGTTTGAAGGGACTTACTGGCATTAGAGGACAAAGTCTTGGAAATAAATCAGGATCTTTCCCTCTGTTGCAAAGTATTTACTTAGCCATGCAGGATATGGAGGACTGCAGGTAATAGACCTCCACTTGAAAACTGTTAACCCAAAATTTGGGAAACAGATAAACAGACCTGGATTTGTCAGTCAGTCCTTTAAATAACCTATCTGGCGTTATAGGCAGAATCTGGATATTGAGTTTGCATGATTGCCCATTTTTGATGTCAGAGGCTTCACAGCTAAGTAATGGTTAGTTGCACAGTCTGGTCCTTTAAGAGTGAAGGGTTTCAGTGATGATTTAGTAGACTTCTGTCTCATTTATTTGTATATTTCCCAGGAAAGTTTAAAGGCAGTTAATTTATGCAGCCAGCTTTAATTATTTATGATCTGGTCTTTGTTTGATCCTCAAGGCCGGACCTTGACAGCAATTGGACAGTAATAAGAGAGCAGATCCAGATGGAGTCCATGGTTCTCAAGGGACTTCTCCCAAACACCAAGTATCAGTTTGCTGTCCGAGCAGCTAACTCCTATGGATCAAGCCCTTCCAGTACACCGAGTGACGTCATCCGAACATTCAGTGAGTAGAACCACCTTTTAGTAATTAAAGCTGTATAAAAATGAAGTATATCTGTAAATAAAGTGTATCTAGGGTAGCCCATGGGAGTCTGCTGATGGAAAGAGTTGCTCTCCCAGAACAGGTAGCCCCATTCTGACACCACTTGGTCCTGTCCAAGGAGCTTGCAGCATCCTGTGAAAGTCAAGCCACAGGCAAAGATTTGAAAAGAGCCAGGCAGCAGTGCTCTCAATGCCATTTCTCTGCTCTGGAGGTCATTGCCAGATATTTTTGGATTGCAACTTACTGACTTTTGTACTGGTATCATGCAGAGCTGATAAGTGAGTATCATGGAGAGAAATGAGAGAGACAAGTCCATTGTTTGCCTTTTTTTCTATTTGTTGAAATGGAATGTTATATATTACACTTATAATTTCAGCAACTTAGAAAGACCAAATCAGATCTGTTTTCTGGGGAGTCAGTCTCTTAAACTATCAAGAACAATCATGAAAATAATTATATAAAGAAGTAAATGTCCCTTTCTGACCAGAAGCTGCATAGCAAAACTATTAGATGTAAATACATTCAAACTTCCCAACATCCAAACTTTTTAACTGTGATATTTACATCTGTGTAGCAGTGTAGGCCATGCACATTGCAGTAAATGTAGGTCAGGCTGCTGATGGCCTTCCTTGGGATGCAATTCTCTGCCAATGCTGGTGTCCCTGTGGGCTGACTTAGAGGGGCTGTTGCTCCTCATCACACCCAGAGCCATAGCTTGTCTGCCAGAATCCCAGCCAAGCCAACAGAAAGCATGTTGGGAGTTGTACAAATCACATCTTTCTAACAGCAAAAAACGTAATGTCACAAAGAGAAACAATGGAGTCAAAGCTGGCAAATTATGGGTACTCACTGTGATATATCCTTAGTGTTCCAAACTTCCTATGTAAAAAAAGTATATCAGTACTTTTAAGTTTCAGTTTTGAAGCATTTATAGGGGTCAGAATACCATGCAAGAAAATGCCTGAATAAAATTTTAGCAGATTAATCACCTATAAAAAAGAGCACAAAATCTGACGTTTTTCATTTCTCACCCCATCAATTGCAAATCATCTTTAATTAACTAGCAGAAAATGAGCAGTTAAAATTTAGGTAGGACTGTGCACGCTGCAAGAAGATTTTGCATGCTGCAGAAATGTGGACAACATGCTTAGTGATCCACCAATTTAACATGCTAAGGATTTATTTCCGAATTACCTATCTTGGAATCTCTATTTCCATTGTCGTATGGTAGTTGGCATGCTTTTTGTTCTTGTGTCATAAATTCAGTCACTTGAACAGTTTGCATGTATTTTGGGAGGGCTGCTGAGCTCATAAGTTTAACTTCTGAAGTAAATGTTTGTGAAACCCGTGAAGGGTCAGTGTATTCTGGGGTTCCTTGGGCCCTAGATCCTCCAGGGTCAGCTCCTATTGCCTCAGGCACATGTGTGTATCCTGTTTATCTTTGGATGCGAGTGCTGCATTCTTTGGTTAGAAAAGATAAAGTGTTTAGCTCTGTTAGTAAGGATGGAATCATCTTCATTCTGTGGTTATTACTGCAGTACTCCTGAGAAGGCACTTTGCTTTTGGAAACTTCCTGTTCTGCAGAGACCTGCCAAAGTGTCTCTAAAACATGGATTTCTGTCATTAGAATTTGGAATCGAATTCACATCCACTGTGTATAAGCACTGATTTCTG
Source organism: Sakesphorus luctuosus (assembly GCA_013396695.1). NCBI lineage: Eukaryota > Metazoa > Chordata > Aves > Passeriformes > Thamnophilidae > Sakesphorus > Sakesphorus luctuosus. The sequence continues at coordinate 245,566 of VWZD01009382.1, read as the reverse complement.
GAGAGGTGCCTGGATAAGATCTGAAAAGTCAATGTATTCTGCATGTTGCAACTTCTCTTTGAATGGGCTTAAAAACTCTATGCTGACCCAGAGTAGGCCTGTGGGTGTGACAGAGGCTGAGAGGTTGGTGTCCCTGCAGTAACGGGCTGGCAGTGCTTGGACACTGACCCTCGTGAGTAAGCAGAGCTCTTGCAACCCAGAGCCATGTCATGTCTGTGCTGTGCTCCAGCCCTGCACCAGGTCACTTGAACTTGAGGCTACTTTGGCAAACTCTGGACCCTTTGGCAAGTGCAAATGTTTTCTTTGCCAGTCTGCTCTAGGTTTACAGGGTGGATTTTGAAAATAGGCTGAGAAACTACATATAGTCACTATGCATGAAAGCTTATGTTATCTTGTGGACACCTGTCTTCAGAAGAAGCAGCTTTTTGCACAGTAAGGGGTAGTATTTAAAAGTGTCATAGGATACATGCCTTGGGAAATAAATTCTATAGCTTTTTGAAAGCAGCAGTGTAGCTGAGATGATAGTGTAACTGATAGCAGCTCTCACTTGTCTTTAGTTGTGATGTCTGTGTAGGAGACTGGTTTGTTGTTAACCAGATACACAAGTACCTTATGTGTTGGTAGAAAAGCTAAACTTCAGTTGTGAAAAAATTATCTTGATTGAAGCTGTGCATAGCTTGAACATTTAGTGTTCCCCAAACACTAAAAAACCCTGACTAATGATTTGAACAACTGACAAGTTTCATGAGACAAATGAAAAACAAAAGCAAGCTAAACTCAAGGGCATCTAGTTAAAACTTACTCCAATTAACATTATGTATCTGAAGGTACTTTCCCACTTCTAGTAATCAGAAAGCTCAGTTCTTTGACCCTGTTAATCACTCACTTCTGTTGCTCAGGAGTAAGTGTTTAGTGGATTTGAGATCTTCTAGGTTCTGTGGTTTTCAGCAGTCACTGCAGTAGGGCATGGGTCTTCCAGGCATCACATAGACACCTGATAATCCTCTGGGGATGTCTCAGGTAATGCATCTCAGGTGGCACCAGTTGCTTGACAATCTCAAAGTGCCAACAGAAACCTCTAAGTCACCTATGTTTGCTAAAAAGGTGTCAGACCGTTGGCATCTCTGAAAGTATCTTTATTCTTCAGAGTGCTTATCTTAAGAATTACTATCTTCATTGTTACCATGGGTCCTCCTCTAATCTAAACAGTGAAACATGCCACAGATTTGTGATGCTATTTTTCTGACTGCCTCTGTATTCTTCAGAAATACGTGGATTATTTTAGGATGCTGGCAGAAGTTTGCCTCCTTTGCATTACACTTAGTTCGTGTAGTGCTTTCATTAGGATCGTTAGTGTGTTTGGATTTCAAAGATTTGTAGCTTTGTGCTTGTATATGATGGATTTTTGTGCCTGACTTGAAATAATTAGTGCTTTTCTGATGCTTATTTCAACTAAATAGCAAATTTCCAGCATTACCTCAAATGCAATGGATATTTCCTGCCTGTCTTGCCTTGCATAGATTATCTTGCAGCTCTTCTAGGCAGTCTGAGGCAGAGATGAGTCCATGCTACTCAACAGTGTTTTCTGTTGGGGCTTATCTCATTCTCACAGGTAATTATCTCATTTTGTTTTTAAAAGGTGGGTGGCCTTACAGTACTCTTGACTGCATTGTTTCAGATCAGCATTGGAAAACATTCTTTTTATTTGCTTCTCTGAAGGGATGCTGACAGTATCACCTAATGTGACAGACCTCTCAGGGTCCTTGAAAGTAGAACATCTGGCCCTGATTATAAGCAGTTACCCCCTTACCAGTAAAAAATGTATGCTTGCTTCATTTTCAGGGAGGAAAGAGAGGGTACGTTTCCCCAAGGGCTCTCATTTATTTGTGATTTGGTTTCAATAATTTTTTCTAGAGGGAAATGATGCAATAAATCAGTTTCTTTGTTGTCATTCTTAATTACAGTTGTTGGTTGAGGGTATTTTACTTATATGATTATTGTTTTTTTTTTAATATCAGATCTTTTCATGTGTCGTGGGCAACTCACTGGAAATTTAAAAATTGCACATACTCAGTTTAGAAACAACAAAATAAATTGTCCCAAAGAGTCAAGCAAACAAAGTGTCATCTCCTGCATCACTTAAATACCCTTCATCTCCTTGGGAAACAGGTGGGGTTTGCACTGTGACTGGAAGGTCACCAGCCTTGGGCTCTGCCAGACCCAAGAGAGGAAGTATCTTCTGTTAAAAATACCCTCCTGCTTTGTCTCCACAGAAAACGTGACAGAAGTGTCTGCTTAATCGGGTTGCACCCCTTCCTCTGGTCCTGGCTATCACTGCCAGGCTCACACTGAGCAACGCACTGGCACCGGTGCTTGAATATTCTGCACAGAGCTTGAGTGTGTCAGCTGAGGCTCAGGCATAGGGAAAGGGCAGTCTCTGGGGCCCAAACCTTGATTTAGACGCCAGTGATGTATCCTAGAGAATGCAAATGGACAAGGTTTTCCACAGAACTGTTGCCCACTGATCTCCAAAGGCTTTACAAAAGCAGTGTTAAAGAGAGAGAATGAAAGAGACAGGCCAAGTTCACTGTGAATCACTGAAAAGCGTGTCAGACTAAAATGCTCCTGATATATATTGGATTGAGACCTGTGAGAGGTCTGCATGAAGGCAATGGGTCTGTTAACTCCTCCATTCAATCTGCCGTGTTGCAATGCCCCCTGCTCTGCCTCCTACACTCTCTTGTGTCTCCTCATCAGTATGCTGGTGGCAAACTAATCAGCAAAACAAAAGTTTGTGTGGCTTTCTATTTGTTTTGAGAAAGTCTTTTGTAGGACTTAATCCCTGATAATTTGGAAAGAGGCTGTCAAAGGTCTATGACCTCCACAAGTTTTTCAATTAATTGTAGCACAGGATTATAGGACCTAGTAGAGGGTCTTAATCAGACTTGATCTCCTTGTACACTGGAACACTGATTTAATTAAATACAACACATTTATAATCTCTGCAGTCATTGTTTTGGTATTTGCAGACTACCACTTTGCTTAATTGTCTCTGATTTGCCACCCATTGTGTAATGAGCTCTCCACCAAAGCAATATAGTGCTCTTAAGAGATGGGCTGATGTGGGAGTTTCTCTACGAGAAGTCCTATTAATTTCTCTTCATTTGGTTTGTTTTGTAGTTTTATTGCATCATATCACATGTGACTGTCATGTCCTGTCCAGTGAGCAAAGGCTAAATGTGGGAAAAAGCAAGACAACTGAGTAGCCAGTGGGCTGATACCTCATCATGTGTGTGTGTACTCACCTGTATTAATTCAGGCATAGTCAGAAACAAGTGCATCCCATGACTGCATTGCTCCTGGATGCATTCCAAGGTACCCAAACTGCTCATAGATCAGTGGGTAGAGCAGTGTAGTGTGTGCTGGCTGAAACTCAGATAGGTAGAATCAGGAAGGGGCAAAATTGGAGATTTGGGACAATGTTAGAGATGTGTGGGCACTAGAACACCTTCTGAAGTTACATTTTTTCTGGTGATGCCAAACTTTCATCCTGAAAGTCTTTGAAGAAGGACCTCAGAGTGGTCTTTTTTACCAGGTACAATAAACCACTTTCTTTGCTCTCTCCAGGCTCTCAATGTTGTACCAGTTCAATAAGGTGAAAGGTATCATTGTCAGGTTTAAAACAGTGGGTGCATTTAATCTCCCATGGAAAAGCATGGAACATTTTGATCTGCCAGATGAAAGTGGCACACCTGCTGCTTGGGGAACTGCCTGTCTCACATAAGTTACCATATCTCACTGTATGCTGGTGGTTATTGATGTACTTCAGTGATAATTCCACTCAAATCAGGACAGTTCTGTAAAACTAGCATGGCATTAAAATCATGTCTATATGTGTAAGCAAGTGTGTGGATCTGAATGTAAATTTGAGACCTAACATTTTCCTGTGCATGACTATAAAGATACCTTGCTCTCTGTATTGCTTCATTCCTGCCACCCTTATTGAATCTACATTCTGTTAAGCCAGTAGAAATTTTGATTGAAAAGAGAAAAAATAGAACAACATTTGGACTATAAGAGATATTTATTTTGTAGCTTGTGACTTCTAACTTAGAAAATGGAGTTTGTGTTTCACAGCTTGTTTGAATACAGATTAGATTGTTTCCCCTGATGCATGATTTTGATTTTTCCTTTCTTTTTCCAAAATGATCTTTATGGCTTTCATTTCTCTTAGGTGAATTACAGTTTCATCTATTAGAAGAACTAAATTAGTTCTGAAATACTTTCAGACACATTATACAAAGGAAGTAATTAATAGTACTGACCTGACTTAAAAGAAACAGCATTCCAGTGAGTTGAAAATTGCTGCATCTTCTGGGAGCTGAGTTAATGTTTGGCTCTGCTTTGTTCATATAGTTTCTGTTAAACTGCAAATCATATTTGTAATGTTTATGTTTGAGGTTTTATGCACTGAAATTGTTTTGTAGGAATGCATTCTCATAGAATCACTGTTTCCAAAGAAGGAGATTCTGATGCAGTTATGTGTAGAAGATGCAGCCTGATTAGATGATCATTGTAGGTCCCCTCCAAGAGAATCATTTGCTATTCTACTGTACACTTGTCTAGACTTTTTACCTTCCTACCTGGAGAAAAAATTATCTTGGATAGTGATTAACCTGAGTGACTGTGAAAGCAAATACTAGGAATAAGGAATTTTCTTCACATTTAATACTTCATTTGATACTATTTGATACTTATTTGCTAATAATTCAATATAGCGGAATTCATTCCAGTGGTGGCAGGGCTGGGACCAGTTCATAAATGTGCAGTCTGATTCTCTAACAGTAATCTGTTGCCTGTGGGCAGTTAAATGCCACCCTGACACCCGATCCTGTCAGATCTTGGAAGCTAAACAGGGCCAGCCCCCGTCTGTACTTGGATGGGAGACCTCCTGGGAATACTGAGGGCTGTAGGTTCTAGTCTTGAAGACTTCACTGTCACCACCCAGGCTCACTTGGCCATGGCAGATGAACCTGAGGAGTTAAAGGGTGGGGCCAGTTCTGTGCACGCTGTGCCTCACCAAAAAAATCCACTGCACAGGCTCGAAGGACACACCCATGTGGGTACGAGCCTTCCCACATCTTTGTTCATGACGATGATGATGAATCCTTTGCCTGTGCATTCACAATCACTAGCAGAAATAATCTAGATATAGTTTGTCCAATTTGCCTTATCACATTACCAGTGATAAAGCTAAGAGTTCTCTGCTCTGCTCATTTGGTAGAACTTGGTGCTGAATGATTAATGTACACCTAAACAGTATTACTTACAGATGACTAGCTGTGTATGTTAGAATGGAAAGACTTATCTGTATTCTGTCCCAGTCTAGCCTGCTGTTTTGGTTGCAAGGGTGTTTGCCTCATTACCTCTGCTCATTTGCCTCTAATTTTTCTGTATGCTGATGTAATGGGTAAAGGCCATTGATAAGTGATTCCCACAGAACGTATGGAATGTGGCCAGTTAGGCAGCGCACACGTTCATATCTGGTGCTCATGTGCTTGATTTCGTAACTGTCTGCCAGGATTTCTGGGTTGCAGTCACAGCAAAGGAGAAAAGAGTACAAAATGATTTAGGTAAGTGCATTCCTGCCTGTATCAGGTCAGTGAAACAGTTTTACTTTGTTGTTCACCGAGGTGAGAGATGGCTGAACCCAGTCAGAGTGCATCAGACAGCCCGAGAGCATTGTGTCCACCCTGCTCCTTCTGAAAGTCTGTCCAGCCTCATTAACTTTCACTGGCTCCATCAGGTTCTTTAGTATGGTAGTGAAACTCAGTACCATCAAGTGGCATTTTCTGAGTCTCCTTTCTGAAAACAGCCAGTGCCTAGCAAGACTTTATGACTCTGCATGTTGCAGTGTAAAGGGCCCGCTAACTACCAGAAAATATGGACATCTAGTCACTGCTAAAATAAACAAGCAGCTGTGGTCCACTCTGTAAGAGCCTTTGTAAAGCAAGGGTTACTATGCTGTTTTTAAGTGATGGCAAATATTTTATGGAAAAGGCAGACATATGAGTCTGTTTTAATGGTTAGCAAATATCTGTCTATTTTTAACCCTTCTGAAATGGAAATTAACTGTAGTAATGTAGTAGCTTTTGCTATCTTTCATTGTGACTTCTGGTAAATTTTAGTAGCTAAAAAGTAAAAATTGATGTTTAAGCAGTATTTGCTATGTGAAATACAGAAAAGTACAGGTATTTTCTGTGAGGATCATTTTACTGTTTAAATTGTCCATTCCCAGCCCCGAGTCCTTCACAGCAGAGTTCAGCATTCTGGGGAAAGTCAGAAGCAGATTAATGTACATGAAAAACACATGGTCGTAGAATAATAGAATGTCCTGTGTTGGAAGGCACTGAAAAGGATCATTGAGTCCAGCTTCTGGCTCTGCACAGGACAACCCCAAGTTGCTCAAGTGTTGCTCAAACACTTCTTGGACTCTGTCAGGCTTGGTGCTGTGACCACTTCCCTGGGGAGCCTGTTCCAGTGCCCAACCACCCTCTGAGTTAAGATGTTTATGTTTCCTTTTTCAAGGTGCTAAATTCCATTTTAAAAAATAGTCTAAGAATGTACTCAGGATGCTACCTTCAGTAGTTTTGGAGTCAGTGTAGGCAGATTAAGTCCTAAGCAGAGTGTGCCCTGTGTGTGCGCAACTCTTTTGCTGTTCCAGTTTCTTTTGTGCCAGTAGGGCAGATGCAGGACTGCGTGTTAATAAAGAGGGAAAAAATCTTCACATAAAAATTATGCAATTATTAAAATGTTGTCGATGCTAAAGAAGTTCATAAACTTTTTCCTGGAAAAATGATGAATAAAAGTCAGTTTGCAGAGGGAGAACTGAGCTTTGCTTGCTTTGTTTGTTTAATCAGCTAGTAAGTGACTAAATGAAGGTCTTCCCTTTGTTTTAAGGTGTGTGTACATCACTTGGACAGCATCTCCCATCTTCAGGCTGACACTTGAATTGTCTGTACGTGATGAACAATGACATCACTTCAGATTTATGTGTTGTGAATTGGAGGGTAGTAAGATCCGAATTTCTGTGTGTAAAGAGGAAAAAATATATGAACTGAATATGCCAGTTATGTCTTTCTAGGCTCTGAGGAGTTAGGAAGTGGAAGCTATGGGCATCGGTACATCACGGACACAGTGACTGGTGATGGTGATGGATTTGATGTTGATGATTCAGACTACGACATTTATATAGAGGAGGTAAATTTCAAGATTTCATTTTGGCACATCTGTTTTCTTTATAGTCTTGATATTTTAAAGTGTCTAGTCCTGTCAGGAAGTTTAATATCTGATATTATGTACTCATCAGATATAGTAATGTGGTAACGTCTTTATCTTCACTGAGAGTGAGTTCATTGTCTCAAATCTGTATCTTGAAAGGTATTTATTTCATTTCCCCATAGCATTTTAGGTTTTACTGAATTGGTGTTTCTTTATTTCCTTTCAGCTCAGACCACTTCCAGCTATTAAAGGAGGCAACAGGAAATTTCTGGTCGAAACCAAGGTCACGCCAGGGTCTAGTTCCAGGCTCCTGTCCCGGGTCCTTACAACGACTTCTGAACCCACTGCTTCCACTCCCATCACCACAAGACCTTCAACCACTGCAAGGGCGACCACTGCTTGGGCAGCGAGGAGGGGCAGCATCTCCTCTGCTGCACGCCTCTTTGACCTGTCCTGCGATGAGGCTGTGTGCTCTGCGGACAGCTTTTGCATCAACGACTATGACCGGGGTGGCTCACGCTGCCACTGCAACCTGGGGAAAGGAGGAGAGACCTGTGCAGAAGGTAGGTTTCTGTGTGCTTGCTGCTGCTGACTTTGTCCGGGACAAGGATCAGCTTTCCAATGAACCAGCAAAAGTGTACTTTGGAAATAGCCAGCTGGGCTTAATGGATCCCTAAGGACAGCAGCAACTTCTACGTGCCAGTTCAGACATCATCCTCTTTGCTTCTTTATCCTCAGTTAAGTGAAAAAGAGTTATTCTTTAATAAAGCTGAATGCAGAACCTGTGTAAAGATGCACAGGGGAGGTTAATCCTCCTTTACTCACATAGGAGTTAGGGGGTGATGGACTTGTGTATGTCAGTAGTCAGCTGGGAATGACATTGTGGCATCCACAGCTTCCAGCAGGGACATTGAACCTGCCTCTGACACTTACCTTTTGTCACCAGCTGGAGCCCTGAGCCACCCCAATTTCCAGCGTGGTCCATTGGATGATGCTGGTTCTGCAGCAGGAATGTGAGACAGAGTTTCCATTTTAAAAATACCCCCAGAAGAGGCTTTCCCTGTGGTCTGCAGGGCCGAAGTGCTGGAGCGGTAACCCCAGCACTCATGTGAGGCAGGTTGGGGCAAGGGAGGAACAAAACACCCCTACCGTTTCAGAAAGACCAGACCTGCAGCCTGGATCAATGGGAGGAGGTGTATTTTTCTCAGTCAAGACTTGTCTCCCATTCTCTTGCCTCTTTTTAAGGGAGCTGAGCCAGGGTGAGAGCTTGCTGAGCTGAAGAAGGCTGTCCTGCTTCTTCTTCCCTCACTGTTCGCTCCCTATGGAGACTTAAACTCACCCTTTAGTGGGGTTAACACTGAGCAGATCACCTGGTGATGCAGTCCAGCTCCCTTACCACACCAAAAGCAGGTCACTTTTACCCCGCAGAAGTAGTTTTCCTCTGGTTTGGCAACCAAAGCGTCAGATGAATGCCAGAGCTCATGCAAAGACAGTATCCTGTTGGTTATAATGGTGCTGTCCCTCCAGCCCAGAACGGGCTGATCCATCCATTCTTCTGCATGCTGATCTGATCTGCCAAGACCTTGTCACACAGCAGAGCATCAGGGGCACATGTGTCTTCTACAGGGTGATGTTAGACCTTCATGATGCACAGTGTCATGCATTAGGGGTACAGACACTGAGAGTGTTTTATTTTCTTCAAATTGGAGTGCTGGAACAAAGGCATCTCATTCTGAAAACAATCTGTTGTGACTCAGTGATATGGAACAGGTGCAGATGTGATTTTAGACCTTGATCAAGTATGAATAGTTGAGGATTTATTTAAACTGACATAGCTGTATACAACTCATAGAATGGGTTTGTTAAAAATATTCCAAACCCACCATTTTTCATGGGGGAGTGTGTAAGTGGTAGCACCATGTGCCAATATTCCTTTGTACTGAATTTCTCTTCAGCAACCAGTATAGTGAAGTAGTATATTAGTCTGAGCGGAACCAGACTTTTCTTCACAATCAACAGCTGCATGGCAATCCAGTGCAGTCAGTTCTGCTTGTGATCAGGGCATGAGTTAATTTGTCTCTGCTGAGGTTACATTCAGGTTTATAGCACTGGTCCTCTTCACCTTAGCCTAAAATGTATGATTTGCAAACAAAAAGTCTGAGAGAACTGTATCCAAGTTCAAATATGCAAGAAAAATACACTCTGTATTCAAATAGCTAAGAGGAATAGGACTCCTTATTAGACGTAAATCCATTGTAAAAGTAAGAATTCAGGCCTGAAACTATGTCTGTCCTCAGTGCTTCTTAGGAAAATTGGCTGCAAAGGCAGCAGTAAGACATGTCTGATTTTCCTTTTCTGTCAGAGTCAGGGTCTAGCATAAGGCAACAGAGGGTGAGGATTGATAATGCCAGTTGACAAGAGCAATGAGAAGAGCCATTGTTGCAAACAGGGATGGAGAGATGCCTGCAGGGACCCTCTTCTCCCCATCACTCCCTTCAGCTTCTGCCCTGAGCTGACTTAAGGAAAGTGCTGGAAGCTTCTGGGCAGTTAGGAGGCATCCAGTGATTCTCCAGATGCTTTATGCAGCAGCTATGGAGCAGCAGTGACTAATGCAGCCTAGAGACTGGCTGTGTTTCCGGCATATGTTTTTGTCATCCTGCAAAACCGAAAATTACTTTGTTCTCTCTTTGCTAAATGAAGTCTTAAAAGAAGATAAATATAAAATTGATGGGTTCTGTCTTCTGTAACAGAAGGATGAAAATCTGGAGAAATTTCCTCTGAAGCCTGTGATTAAACTGTTGAACAGTATTTGGCCCTCAGTATTCCGTTTCTTTCCAAGTTCACCAGGTCCTTGGGAATAAAGGAATTAGTTACGAAAAGTGGTGGGAGGACAAGGCAATAGGTTAACTGATTGTTGACTGCTGCTGACAAATAATTGTCTCTGGAGGACTCTTCCTTACATTTCCACCTGATGTTATCTAGTATTAAATGTATATATTGATTTTTATATGGCAGAAACCTACTAAATAACATGCTTCTCTCTTTGATTTTCAGACATTAACATCCAGTATCCTCAGTTCTCTGGCTACTCATATATCACCTTTGAACCGCTGAAAAAGTCCTACCAGACATTTCAAATTACCCTTGAGTTCAGGGTAAGTTTGAGCAATTCCAAGCTCACATAGGAGTTTTAAATTTTATTTACTTATTCTGATGCAGTGGACAGTAGAACAATAACAGCTTCAGTATAGCTTGTAATGAAATTGGTGAACCTGTACATAACTTTCATCTTTAAAGATCTGGCTTAACCCTCAGTGAATGTAAGTGAAGTTTATGAGCGACTAAAATGTTTGCATTGATTATTCGTAGGCACTGCATGGGACAATCCCTGGGGATAGGAGTACTGGTATTGTGGATTAGCAGCAGTGTACATTGGCAAGGTTCTAGCCGTGTAAATGACCTACAGCCTGAAGTACAGACGGAATTTTTGTGAATTAGAATTTGGAAGTGGCATGCAGCACCTTTGCTTATAAGAAACTGTGATCCTGTCATACTGTATCCTATAGTCAGTGTTCCTCTCCTACCCTGTAGGATTTCAGTGGACGTTATTTTCTGCCTCTAAAGTTTGGTACATTGGCTACTAATATATACAGCATATTGTACTACTTAAAATACCACTTCAGACTTAAGTAGTACGATACACTGTATGTATTAGTAGCCAATGTAGGACTTCAGACTTAGGTCTGAAGTCCCACTGGCTGGCTAATGCTGTCTGTTTATTAGTGACAGAACTGACTGAGTTGCCTGTAGGGAGGGTGGCTGAGCTCTTGATGCACCCCTACTCCCATGTAAAGCAGGCTCACCAGTTTTACAGCCTGGGTATGAGACTGTCACTAGAGCAACAGCAATCTGTTGCCTTTTGTGGTGACCCAACACTCTTCTGGCAATTTGTCACTTTAAAATGCAGGATGGCTGCAAAAAGCCACTATGTGAGCTCTTAGGGACATATGGAGAAATTCTACCAGAACAGCTTGTTTGTCTTTAAGGGTGTCAGACTCACGGAACATGTAAAGTAGGGTGTATGTATTCAGATACAGTAGATGTGATGGGTCTACACTTAACAGGCTTGCTAGGACATTCTTGCTAGACTTTGTGCTCAGAAGTCAGTCTCACATGAGACATGACTGACAGTCTTTAGTACTATAAGGCGTTTTTTCAGGTGTGATCATATCATACTGTAAGTAGGTGGTCTTAAACTACTTAACCATTAAGGCAGTTATTTTCTAGGTTCTTCAAATGGAGGGTTCAAAATTGTTCAACCAATTTCTGATTCTGTGAGTTAAAAACTCTATCTGAAAAATGCTGACCCTTTCTGGAGAAAAGTTCCCCACTGCTGCTTGCTTTTATCTGTTACTGTGAGGCTTAGACTTGGTTTTTCATGTTGATACAATGATTGCAGGCTGAATCAGAAGATGGTTTGCTGCTATACTGTGGAGAAAATGAACATGGACGGGGTGATTTTATGTCACTGGCAATCATCCGACGTAACCTCCAGTTCAGGTAAAATTTCCATCCTAAATCTGATGTGAAGAGAAAGAGCCATTGCTGCCTCCTGGGACTGCTATATGTGATGAGTATCTGCAGTGTCTGAATTCTGCCTCATGCAGGGCACAAAATGGACAACATAATTTATTTTAAAAGTTATTTAATACTTTTTTCTCTCATCCTTCTTTAGTGTGTGAATGTGTTCCCTGTAGAACTCTCATATTCACACCTCAGTATAAGGGCAAAATGACCAGTTTTCTTCAAGATATTAGTCTGGGTTTCATTGTTGTGTTATCAGAAATCCCAATGAGACACTGTATTTGCTAAGCTGATGGTATATGGTGCATGGTCAATGTTTTTGCTTCACAGCAAAACATTTACAGATAATGTAGCAAAATAAAGGATTTAATGCCAACAAGGAGGCAGGAACTCATATACCTTGTTTAGATGAGAGTTGTGGGATTTTTAAATGAAGAAGGAGAGGGTTTTTTGCAGTCTGATAGATATGAAGCATGTGAAGGAGTATCTGGAGGATCTCCCTACTTTAGAAGGATGAGTCCTTTGAAAGTGGGGAATAACAAAGTGGGTCATGTGCCTTAGTAATGCATCTGTTCACATGCATTGCATGGCAAAGAGGCAAAATGGCACATTTTGTGCACATTCAGCTCCACAGAGACTCTCCTGGGGGTCTTCTTGTCAATCAGTACTGATTTCAAGTATGCTGCCAGAGTTATTAATGAAGCACTGCCTTTCACCAAGGAGGTAGAAAAATTCCCAGGAGAAATTACTGTGATAGCAGGAACTGAGATTGTAATACCCTCCATCTTGAAACAGTTTCAGCTGTTGGCAGGCTTTGCAATGCACTGGGTATGGCCAGAGAATGCAAAATCTTCTGCAGAGTAGGAAGATATATGGTGCAGTTTGAAACTTAGAACAGATCATTTGCAGACCTGTTGTGTAATTTTTCCTGTGCAAATATGCAGTGTAGAACAGATAGATTCCCAAGTACAAAAGGAATATTTGGAATCTAAAACCAATTTTTGGTTATTTAATTAATATGAGATAGTCACCTTACCCTATCTATCTCCTGCTCCCAGGTTCAACTGTGGCACTGGAGTTGGAGTCATAACGAGTGAAAACAAAATCAAGCTAGGGAACTGGCACAGTGTCACATTGTTTAGAGATGGGGTGAATGGCTGGCTCAGGATGGACAGCAATGCTCCTGTGACAGGAAAATCTCAGGTTGGTATTCCTGCCCCTGCAGTTCAATTTTGGACTTTCTCAAAGTTATGATGACAATTTTTTCTTGCCACCAGAAACCTGATCAGATTTAAAAGGTACATTTTCACTAAGTGGTGTTGGGACATTTAGTGAACTAGCATCAGTCTACAGATTACTCTTCCAAGTATGTAGTCTAGAAATCACTGAGATAAGTGTCCCAAGGCTGAAACCCATCACAGTTTCCCTGTTGTCCTCCATGCTTGCTCTGCCACCTGTCTGGTCCTCTTTGCTACTCAGATGCTGGCTGCTGTTAAAAGTTTACCAAATTGTTCAGCTGCTGTCCCTGATAACTTGCTTTTTTAAGCCTCAGAGAGCTGCTCTGCTTTCTCAGACGTAAAGATTGGATGCATATGTGCATGGGAGGATATATATTTATGTGTAATATGCATATAGCCACACAAGGTTTGTATACAGAAGTGTAATTAGATGCATATCTTGGACATAGTTTAAGCACAGTAATGGAAATAGACATTCTGCCCTGACTTGTTAACACCAGCAAGTTCATATGAGGCTGACAGGATAAAATATAATAGAGGAGATGCCTTGATTTGGTCATCTGTTGCCAGGCCAGAAAACAGAAGTGAAATTAAAGCACTGAACAAAAGGCAGTTTCAAATTGTTTCAGATGCCTTTCCTCTTTCCTTTGATGGCCACTATTAGCATGCCATTCCTAGCCCTGAAAAAAGCAGCTTCAGACATCTCATTATTTTATACTTTCATGTGCAGGCACTGAAGGGGGAAAAAAATTGCAGTGCATTGAGTTCTCATCAGCTGGAAATGACAGAGAAAAGAATTTCAATGTCTGTCATGTCGCTCTCTGTTCCCAATGCTATGAGGCCACACAAAGGGCCAGTGTGAATCAGGAGAGTTGTGTGCAGTTCCTGCAGTGCATTGTGCAAATGAACACCTCCAGATTCAATAACCCCAGTTTATTTAGCCAGGTAAATGTAGGCTAAAGTGATACAATTTATTGTTATAAACATAGGGGTGAAAAATCCAGAAGGCTTTTAGACTGAAGGTCAGTGCTGTTGCAAGCACACATTACTAAAAACTGACCCTGAAAAATGGGGAGTGTTTTCTTCTAAAGGTCAATGAAGTTTTGAAAGAACCAATAGGGAAGAGGCAAGAGACTTACCTTGATCAGTTTGGAAGGAATTGTGACTCTGTTGTCCACAATAGCACAGAGTTTGATTCAATGGTCCAGCAAGGTTCTATGGGTTTTGACATTTTTTGTTCTTTCCTGTACACTGTAGCAGTACTAGTAAATTTCTACGTGTACATTTCTATAGCCTTGTTAATGCGAAAAAGCCTAGAAAGGTGGGCAGGGAATTTGCTTCTGAAAAAGTGAGCAGAACTCTCCTGAAGTGATAATTTTACTGACTTTTGTCTTTTCTTTGTTATTTTTTTTTGTCATTTCATTATTATTCAATGCTGAACACATACTGGTTTCTGTCCAAAAGGCAATATCCCATTGTTCTCTGTCCCTCAGGGCTCAGCATTTAGAAGACAAACAGTTTTGGCAAAAGTAAAGGAAGAAATTGCAGCAAAAGACATACCACAAGACATACCTCAAAACATGCTGATTTTTAAGTTTTTTATTGTGCTTGTGTTATCATGACAGATATGGGTGCAAAAAGTTCATTTAAAATGATAGACTAATTTGAGGAATGGCTAACAGAAAGGAATTACCAATGAGCAACCCACTTATTCTCTGAGACAACTCTTTGTAGAAGAAAAAAAATTGATTGTAACCATTGTAGCTTAATCAGTTATCCTGTGTTATGTCTGTTATACAGCATGTTGTGCTCTGTTTTCCCTTCAGGGCCAATACAGTAAAATTACGTTCCAGACTCCCTTCTATGTTGGCGGTGCTCCCAGTGTGTACTGGCTGGTCAGGGCCACAGGCACCAACCGTGGGTTTCAGGGCTGCGTACAGTCACTCAGCATCAATGGAAAGATAATTGATATGAGACCCTGGCCATTAGGGAAAGCTCTCAGTGGTGCTGATGTTGGTAAGTGTAATGGTATGGGGGTCTTTAATCAGTGTTTAACCAGGAGTTACTTTTTAGTCTGCTGAAACAAGTTGAGCAATGGTCCAGCTCTGGGTGATATAAGGCATGGGCTTTATTTTTGGGCTGGTTTTCCTCTGTGCAAATTACTTTTGGGTCTGTAGTAAAATGGTTTACCACACTGCATAAGTAAACCTTTCATACACAGATATTGTGCATAAAGCACTTCTCACGAGCAAACAGTAATCTCCAAGCTGCCAATATTATGCCTGCACCAGTATTTCTGACAGCATCTCTCAGGATGCCTCTTCATGCTTCTGGCCTACATGGTCACGTCATCAGAAATCAATAGTGTGTATACTGAGTTTGTATTTGAAACAATAGGGATCCAACAAAATGTGTTTTGCCTAAAGATACCATTGCACATGTCCAAAACAGAATATGGACATCTCAGACCCACAGCAGTACTGTAGCTATTACAGAGGGCTTTTCCCCATTAAACCCCACCACTGCTGAAGCAAACAGGCTTTTTCCTATTGTTTTACTTTTCAGAGTCATGGTATGATTTAAAAATAGCTTGGAATAAATACTTTCAGCAGCTGTGTGAAGTAGTATTATAACATTATCTCCCCTTTACAGATTAAAAGATGGAGAACTAGGGAAGCTAATTGTCTAGTCCTGTCTTACTTACTCATCTATTTCATCCATGTAATGAGAACTTGAAAAAAAGACATGGCACAAAATCCTTACTTTATTGACCTTCCGGTCTAGAGTAAACCCAAGTCAGAAAGCAAGTGGTAAAGGCAAGAAATAGATCCCACATCACTGAACTCTCTGTGCCATGCTTCAACCACAAAGTCATCTTTCTTCTCTTCTGTAGCTGTGCATCTTAAGAAGGAAGCGATTATTGAGAAACTTCCTAACAATTGCTCTGTATTCTCTAGATACCATGACCAAACTTCTGTGCAATATAGGGGGAGAACAGAGTGACCCAAGAAAGAGTTGATGAAAAGAGAAAGACTTTGGAAGTGGAGTGTAATTTCACAATAGAGTGAGAATCTATGGAATTTAGACAGATGAAAGACGTGCTAAAGTTCCCTGAGCCCTAATCTCTATTGCCTTTTGGGCTGCAGCTAGCTTCATTCCCATCCATGAACGCTCCACATACTACTGCGTTAACAGTCAACATCAGTGAAAATAAATGCTGTGTTCTACCATGTGTGACTCAAAGCTGAGAGATAAAGCCTTACTGTCCTTATGTGACTGCACATACTTGTATGAGCCTGTACCAGAAGAGACTTGCAAACAATAGGTCATATAAGTTAAACATAAAATAAAAAATTGCAAGTAAACTCTCCTGGCACTTAGGGATGACTTTTGCTAGTCTTTGTTTGGGTTTTTTTGTCGTTTGTTTTGGTTTTGTTTTCGTTTTTTGGCACAGTGTGTATAAATCAGGGGTACTGTGGTACATGGACCACAGAATTGAGGGTGGCGAGGAGAGGGGTTCATCTGGTCCCTGTGACATCTCTGCTGGCTACAGCAGAGGTCCCACTGGACTGTGAGCTAAGGGGCTGGCAGTGGCACCAGTGCTCATGGTTCAAGGTGTGCATGGCAGGACCCTGGACTCCTGCTGCAGTTTCCTGCCTTCTTCATCCACCATTGCAGCCAAACATATGCAGCCATCAGACTTGTGATTTGCCTCTTCAGTGTAATCACCTGTGCTGGCCCAAAGGCTGTGGTACTAAGTTACTGAGATGTTGGGAGAGCAGCGTGCCTTCAATACCAAGACTGCTCCAGTTCAAGCTGTTTCTCAAACCAGTGATCCTGTGACTTGTTCCATTCCTGTTATCTTCCTTGTCCTTCTCTGTTACTCCTAGACTTTAACTTCCCTGTATTTGAACATACGGCCATCACTGATTAAGAGTGCAGCAGATGCAGCAAAGATCAGTGTTGTCTTAGTTTTCTGTTTGTGTCTTCACACTTGATGTATTAAGATCCTTGTTTACACACATCTTGGCTCTGCTTCCTTGTTTATAAAAGAGAGCTAGTCCTAATAATTTATGTCAGTGTCACAGCAATTGATGAATATATGAGATATCTGAGACAAGATATCCATCCTTCTTGGGTTCACTTGTGGCCATTACAATGCACATCAGAAGGTAAAAACACAGACGGGTAAGCACTGTGAGCACCCTTGCACCCATGGCTTGGCATGGGACAGACAATTGTCCCCTTCCACAGAGAAGGAACATTTTTTCCCTTCCAGGGAACTTGTATATTTTGTCTGTGCTCCTCAGACAAGCTCTTGAGCCCTGGGCCTGGCAGGAGATTTTTAGATGTGCAATACGAGACAACTCTGGTCTGGCATAGAGTCATTCATAGCAGATGACCTGAGAGTTGACCTGTCCTGAGTCAGTGAAAAAAGGTTATTTTTCACTGCTGGCAGCAGAGTGATCAGGATGAACCAGCACATCAGCCAGTGACACCTGCACATTTGTCTGTGGTTTTCTTTCTGGCTATGGGATGGGAATTCAGACTATAAAGCTGGGGCTGTACTACCACCAGTGCCTTATTGATGATGTGTAGAGTCCTGGTCTGGAAACCATCCTTACAATCAGAATGCTGTATTAAAAAAAAACCAAAAACACAAAACCCCCTCAAAATCGCAATAGTTTTGCAAGACTTCTCCAGTCATCTCAGATAACAAAACTGCTCCCCAGTGTCTGTTGTCAGAGCTGCCTCATGAAACCTTTGTCATTTCAGAGGTCATTTCAATATGCCTCAAAATAAATGTGTAATTCTTAGTTTGCCCCTCTACAAGGTGTGCTTACACTAGTACACCACAAAAGTCTTACTTGGGTTTTCTTAATGTATGTGATCAGTTTATTACTATTGACAAGGAGAGAATTATTTGATCAGAAACTAGAATAAAGGGGAAATAAACAAAATCAGCAAGAACTTCAGTCAGATGTACTTTTGACCATTGTATAATCTGACTCTATAGATACCAATTTCAAGAAGAAAATTAAGAAATTATTTGTTCTACAACAATTTCAGCTTAATTCCAGCAAGAAGAAAGACTCTCCGTGTTATTTTAGTTGATGTGCCAGCACAGTAGAAAAGCTTCTTAAAGAGCCCATATGCCCATAGATATGGATCCCTTTTAGTGCAGACAAGAAGGTTGCCAACCTCATTTGGGTAATAAGATTAGCTGATGATGATTAACAGCTCCCATGCTCAGCATGGGGTGAATTCACAGTGAACAAAGAAGCACTTAAGATAATTGAAATTAAACAAGTCACAGTGCTTGTAAACAATCTAGAGAAATTTTTGTTTTATAAGGAAATAGATAGGAAGAAGAGCAGAAGACTAGTAATCCAGGGTATTATTGAAAAATGCATTTGTCATGGATGGTTAGTAAGGGCTGCCGTTTGCTATTTGTAAGGTCTCTTGCTGGTCTGATATTAAAAAAAAAAAGTGCTAAAAATCAAGTTACCTTGTCTTAATTGTACACCATTTGATAAATTGGGAAAGAATCTGGGCAGAATATCAAATGGTGTTAGTTAGTAGCAATGATCAACCACTAAATAAATCTTCTTTGACAAACTTCCCTGATTAATTGATGTTCTGATTCCGTGTTTAGGTGAGTGTAGTAGTGGCATCTGTGATGAGGCAGCCTGCATCAACAGTGGTACCTGTACTGCAAACAAAGCAGATTCCTACATTTGCCTCTGCCCTCTGGGATTTAAAGGTCATCATTGCGAAGAATGTAAGTGGATGCTAGTATGCTTCTACTTCTTTGTATGTGTTATTTCATGTTTGATGTGTTTTCCCCATAGAGATCTCCGAGGAGGTCTTATGCTGTTACATTGACAGAAGAGAGCACTTGTTACTTCATCTTTTTAAAGTCACATACTGGAACCCTTGCCTCCCCACTTTGAGCTACATCCAATTCCTACGTAATCAGTGATTCTCAAACCTCTCTGCTTATTTAAACTACCTGTAATTAAGCATCTAAAACTTACTTTTCAGTAGTTAAAATAGTGTAGCACTCCACAGCTGCACATTAATTCTAAAAAAATACCTACTTTTCTCCTAAAACTAGTGTCAGTGTATATTCTGAAATGTAAAGAACTCAATAGCAATTTCCTGCTAAAATCAGAGAGATACAAATAGTGAAATACATGCAATATTATTTTCTATGCTGTAGAACTTTTCATGCCACCACCCACTGTGTGCTTGCTTTGAAAAACACTGTGGTGAATCACTAAGGAAAAGGAACACATTGCTTTATAGTACTAGTACATCCCTGGAAAAGGAATGAATTAAGCAGTGTGGGCTAGGATAAAAAAATATTTTTCATTTCAGTGACAAAATTTTCAGGTTGTTTTGCTAAACATTAGCTTTAAGTACTTCACAAAGGGAACTGACACTGGTTGGTAGGAGTCAATCCTTTACATTTGAACTTCAAGTGATCTGCTTGTCATTTCTGGATTTCCAGCACTCACCTTGGCCATACCTCAGTTCAACGAGTCCTTAAGATCGTTTGCTAGCACACCCTGGCCCTTGGAACCACAGAATTACCTTTCCTTCATGGAGTTTGAGCTGACTTTTCGTCCGGATTTAGAGACTGGTGTCCTTTTGTACAGCTACGACGTAGACAGCAAGGACTTCCTCTCTATTAACATGGTGGCTGGTTATGTGGAATTCAGGTTTGACTGTGGCTCAGGAACAGCTGTTATCAGGTAAATGGTGTTGCTTGTGTTTCCTTTCCTACAGTACCATGGTGCTAATCCAAGGGAAAAGTGGGCTGGAAAGATACTGTGATGAGGTATGCGAGCCCGTTGGTCCCTAGTACCTAGTTCTAAGGAAACACAGAAGGACTGAAGTGTATTCAAGGGGACAGATTTTCTTCCTACATCAGTTTATGTTTCAAAACTTTATTTGCAGTGCCACCAACTTACTGCAGATGTTATTTTTGTGTCCATATGATATCGCAGAAATTCCCTTCTTGCCCCTATTACATTGCACCATAGCTAATTAGGGGATCCATAAGTGTTTTGTGCCGTGGGATTTCACTATATTGGCACTTTTGTGAGCATCCTTCTCCCTAGTTTCTAGTTCCAGGCAGTAAGTATCAGGGTGAAGGTGACACAAGAAGAAGATACGCCTCCAGACCTCCCCACTTCCTCATAGTGCTGGTTTTTGGGGAACCTGAGGCTAGGATCCAATTTATATGAAGTAAGCTCTCTAAAAGATAACTATATGGTTTCAATTAGTCATTCAGGTTCCCAGATAAAGAAAGACCTTCTGAGAATGATTCATTGCATCCTAAAATTAATGTTAAGCACAGAAGCAATGAAACGCCTGAAAAAGGTCTGCTTGCTCTCTGTCTCACTCTGTGTAACTGAGTGCCCAGTCTCCAGGCAGCTGTTCCTGGACTTCTGAAAAGGCTGAACAGAGGCATTCAGCTTCTTGGATGTCCAGGAGGCTGCCAGTTTGACCAGGCTGACCTGATATTTAGAAATAATCTATATAAAGCTTATGCAAAATGCATACACTGCTTGCAAGTCTTGCATACCAATTATTCCTGTGGATGGACTTCACAAATTTTGACGATACTGTGATTAGGAGAAATGTTCTGATTTTACACTGAATGACAACTCAAGCAAACAAACTCATTCAGATGACAAGATGAGAGATGAAATTTCAAGGGAGCAAATGCAAAATAATGCAGAAGCCTAACAATGCACAGCTGTGGAAAAACAGATAGTGTTGTCACACAGATCCTGGAGTTGTCATGGATAGTTCTGCGAAAGCAACAGCTAACTGCTCAGAGGCAAATACAGAAATTTAAGTACAAAGCAGAGAATTATTAGGAATGGAATAAGGAACAATGCCTCTGCTAAAACACAGAATGCACCCTCTCTTGAAAACTTGCTGCTATTTTGGTCACTTGATTTCAGAAGAAAAAAAGAAGAGTAGTGTTGATATCTAGGGGAGGGAATGAAACAGCTTCTACAAATGCAGGACCTTTCAACCTGAAAAAGAAAGAGTTTGGTGGAATTATAATAAAGGTTTTAAAATTCGGAATGACATGTAGATGAATAATTATTCTGCTTTTTAAAAAAATATCTAAGAATTAGCAGGATCTTTTTTGGTTTTTTGTGTGGGCTTTTTTTTTTCTATGTGGGACTTTTTTTTGGTTTTTGGTGGGGTTTTTTGAGACAGCACATAAATAAGTTGTGGAAACTAATTGTCACAGCATGTAACAGATGCCAGAACTATAAATAGGTTAAAAAAAATCAGACAAATTTGAAGAAAGCTCCATTGAGGGAGATCAAACACAATTGTATGGATGCAGCCTCTGACTCAGGAAATTGCTAAATGACAAGTTGCCAGAAGCCAGGAGGACATATCAAGGGAAGAATCACTCCATACTTACCCTATTCTATTTTCTTGGTGAAAATTGACAGAAGTAGCTAATTTTGGAGACCTTTGCTCCAACCCAGAATAGCCCTTCTTACAAGCTTTAAATTTTCACTTATTGCAGTAATTTAATTCCTGTTACTGGCAACTGTAAGACATTAAAGAAGACATAATTTTTTTTTTCCTTTGAGAATATTGTAGCACTTCAAAACAGCTTGCACTAAAGTTTAACTGAGATTTAGGCTTGTAAAATGTGGCAAGAGACATGGCCACATTCCTGGGAGTGGAAACTGCCCCTTTTTGTTGGACAGTAGAAGAGCACGTGAAGTACGTGCTGTGGGAAAAAAGAGCATGGTGAGATGACTGAGCCATGGAGATTCATGAGACCATCAGACTTCACTGAAAGTTGTCAAGTTGTCCTGTTCAGCCCCTTTTTCTAGATAACATGTGCAACTCACACCCTGTCATCAGCAATGTCAGTGATTAAGATAAATAGATTCCCTCTTTTTCATTGAAAACATTTATTTACTTAAAAGTCTTCCTTGCTCTTCATCATACTGCTTCATGCCTACCCTTTGTTTTTAATGGTGGTACAGCTATGGTCATCATGACTATCTCTCTCATAGGACTACCAAGCTGTTAGATAGTCTAATATAATCAGAACACAACTATAATGTGTTTACAATTAGGATGAGGCAAGCTTATTTATGTATGTCAGCAGCAGCAGTAGGAAAGTTGATGCTGGTGAAGCTTATGTTTTGCCTGATGTGCCCCAGGATGGAAGCAGCACAGTGTGCACAAGGGGCTCGACAGGGGAAAGGATGCTGAGGGAGTGAATGGACACTCCACCTGAACAATTTACTGAGCTATCTCTGAAGTGAAATTGTCATCTCCTGGGATTTCCCTTGGCCAGGCATTCACAGGATCAAGATCTTCATGATTTGGTGTATCTTTTAAGTTTCAGTTTACATGAAGAAAAGTAACCCCACAGCACATGAAGAGCCAGGAGTGTTCAAATGCCTGAAGAAAGCTTTGCCAAGCTCAGGCTGGTTTCAGAAGCCCAAGATTCCAAGAAATACCTTGAAGCTCTGAAGTGATGACTCTGCAAGGTTTAATCATCCCTAACTGTGATTTAATCTAGCAGAGCAGGAGGGTTGTCATTATAAGGGATCAGCAGAGATAACGTTTGTATTGCCACTTACTAAGTGGCCAGACCTATCTGGTTCCTTTATATGTACACATTGAATTTATCAAGGTGATTCAATTCTATTTACTATTGATTCACCCATGGTAGTTAAACCCTAAATGGTCTAAATAATAATAAGTGACTAGTCTTGCTTGATGATAATTTTTTTGGAACTTTCCTGAACCAAGTGTCATTCAGAAGTGACAGGTAATATTATCAGCATTGTTCAAATAGATAAAAAACAAGCTTTGAGAAAATTGGGAGGATCAAAATAGATACAAGAGAAAGATTTCAAAACTCATGTTGATTGTTAAGAAAAAAAAAGAAATTGTTACTTTAACATTTTCAAAATTATATACCTTTTTGAATCAGCATTTGAATCACTACTGACTCACTGTTTAAAAATCACAGTTTTTAAAATTTCTTTCATTTTTAAATGTAAGTAGTCTGAAAATGCAAAGCATTGTTTCACTCAAGAAAATTCTGTGTTTTTTCATTGGAAGCTAGAAAGTCTTCAGGGGTCCTAAAGAGCATGGTTTCTGATTTTTCCAGCTTGACCATTGAATTAAACACAGGTTTCCATTGCTCCTGGAGGAAAGGCTGCAAAATGTCATTTAGACGTAAAATGCTTTAACTAGTGCAGTAAAAAGGCATTTGAAAACAGGATACAAAGATCTGTAGGACTTGTAAAGTGCAATGTGGTTTTGCCCTTCATACAGGCTGCTATTCATATCAGTGCTGAACTAGTAAAGATTGTAAGAACAGTTGAAAAATGCCTCCTTTCAGACTGGTGAATATATTGCACAACTGGGGATTATTTGTTTCTAGGCAAGATCTCATCACATTAGGATCATATTTTAGTTACTTCCCTTTAATGTACAGCATCCGGCCTGCATATGTGTGTGTGTATAGATGTCACTGTAACAGGATGCATAAATAGAGCTGATAAGCCAACACAAAGTAGTTCTGTTTTAAAAGAGGATGAAGAATGTGGGACTAGACCAACCATTTAGTGGGAAGCTTTTAGTGAAATGAGGATGTACAGCTGAGACAAAAATTTGTCTTATTATAAATGACTGAGCAAAAAAACTAGCTTAGATGTAGCTAAAATGCATGCTAATGATAGAAGCATTTAATTTATAAATAAAGCTAGAGTTCTTGTTATTTGCTGTAGAAACATGGTCTTTGCTGATGGGACTAACAAAATTGTTACGTCTTTATAAGGAAAGAATTACAATGGTTTATATTTATTTCTTTTTTATTTAGAAAATCATCCCAGGGGACTTGACTTTTTAACATTTCAGAATATCAGAAAGGCAAAGTTAAAGTTTTCTTCCCCTTAAAACAGGAGTGAAGAACCTGTCAGTCTGGGTCAGTGGCATGAATTGCGAGTGTCTCGCACAGCAAAGAATGGTATCCTTCAAGTGGACAAACAAAAGCCAGTGGAAGGGATGGCAGAGGTGAGCATATGACATGACTCGTCTTGAATGAAGCTGTAAAGTTATTGCTTAGTGAAGTATACAGTCTGCTTTTAAAGCTCTTACGAGCTTAAAAACGTGCAAGCTTACAAGCTTACAAAAAGTACAAGCTCTTACAAGCTTAAAAAAATACACATTAAGGAAACATTTTCTTAAACCCAAAGTTGGAAATTTGTCCATAAAATCTTCCCTCTGACAACAGGGATGCTTGTAAAGGCAGCTGAAATCCAACCATATCTGCTCTTAACATGTAACTGGACTCACATTTTTGTGTCTGATTCATACATCATCTTGAGGTTCTATTCTTGGTACTTACTTGTTGTAGCTAAGTTAGTTGAACAACATGTGCACTACAAAATGTGTCATCTGGAGAAGAATTGTGCTGAAAAGTATGTGCCCAAAGTTATTTTTTTACCTTTCTCTGAATGGTGTCCTGGAAAGCTAGACTAAAATGTAGTTATTTCTTTGTCTTTCTGCAGAAGTAGTAATTTGTAGGGCAGAGTAAGGGCTGAAATATTCTGAGAGTTGATAAGTTGCATTTTGTTCCTCACTGACCAAATAATCATTGTGAGTCAAGTTTGTAATAAAGTGAAATTATGCTTGTACCAAGTGGGATATTCACTTTAAGCACTCAAATGCAAGCACACAGGTACTTTTTTATCCCAAGAACCTGAGGCTAGAACTGCTTAGAAAATGTCCTTTATTCTTTCCCAGTGGAGAGTGTGGACAAAAAACCAGACTTATATCCTGTTAGCAGAAGAATCTACAGGGTTTTCGAAGCTTAGACTATTCTTGAAAAATTTAAATAAATTGAAGTCCCAGTTGTCTGTCAAGAAACAAATTGAGTGAGAAACATTCAATTGGAGCAGTCAAGACTTCTTTAGATAGATGGATTAAGATGAAGACTTCCATTTTTTTCCTCTTAAGTGCTTCAGTGCAGCTGCAGGAGGAAGTTAGCTGGGACCTGCCAACAAAGAAAGCATAGAAGCTTCTACAGCGCTGGAATTACACAGTTATCCTGTCATAAGCTTTTAAATGTCTTTCAGTTTGCTCCAAGACCCTGACTATTCCCATCAGGTATCCTGAGCAACTGCTTCTGGTAATGAATGCAAACTCAATATTTCTTCCGTTTAGCCCCATAACTTGCTACAGGTGATTTTTTAGACATTGGAAACATTAAATGAATCTCTGTTGGATGAACTTTCCTCCAATTTTAGCTTTATGAACCTCATTCTCATTCTAGATTTGCATCAGTGTACCTCAAGTCTTTGCAAATAAAGCTAGATGCACAGTCAGAAGCACAATGAGTTGATCTCCTTTCTTTCTTCATTCAGTATTACTATCCTGAGATATTTGACATTTTTCAGCTACTTCTGATTAGGGTAAAGCACAGTCAGTAGATAGTGTCCTACAATGTCTTTTTTGAGAGAATTGTACTAAGAATGCAATTAACAGAAGTAAAGAAGCATTGAAATACACTGTAGCATGTAAAGTAGGGCTATAACAAGTAATGTAGGCTAATCTGAAGATAGAAGCATGCTTCCAGCTACTCTAATAAAATGTTATTCTATGTTTCTTGCAGGGGGCTTTTACGCAGATCAAGTGCAGCTCTGAAATATTTATTGGCGGAGTCCCTAGTTATGATGATGTGAAGAAGAACTCTGGGATACTCAGACCCTTCAGTGGGAGCATCCAAAAGGTATGTGCCCAGACAAACACACTGGGGGCATTTATTTCTATCCCATCTAGAGCACACTTTATGTGAAAACCTGCCCTTATATGACTGGCAATATTCAAAATAATCTAGTATTTCACCTCAAGAGCCTACCACAAAGTGCTTAACCAGTTATTTCACAGTGAAAAGTCATTCAAACTTTATTGACCAGTTAATTATTACCCCTTCCAGTCTCCCTCTTTATTTCTATACTGTACTAGGAAGTGAGCAGAAGCTATATGGGATTGAATTCAGAAGGTTGCACAAATGTATGTGAAGATTAGTGTTCTCAAACTTCCCTGTGGCATTCTGTATAAATCAATGAGTGGAAAAAATGCTCAAATACTTCAGTGTATGCACACTGAGACAGCTGGATGTCTCAGTGATGAGACAGGCATGAGTGAAAAGGAATCCTAGAAAAGACCTTGAAGATCAACCATTCCAAATCCCCTTGATTGGTCATGGGTGGAGACACCTCCCACTAGAGTAGGTTGCTCAGAGCCCCATCCAGCCTGATCTTGAACCCTTCCAGGGATGGGGTATCCACATCTTCTCTGGGCAACCTATGCCAGTGCCTCATCACTCTTCCACTAATGAATTTCTTCCTAATACCCAGTCTTAACCTCCTCTCTCTAAGTTTAAGGCCATTCCCCCATGTTCTATCACTCCTTGCCCAGGTCCCTCTCCAGCTTTCTTGTGGGCCTCCTTTAGGTACTGGAAGGCACTTTAAAGTCTCCCCGGAGCCTTTTCTTTTTCAGGCTGAATAATCCTGGCCCTTTCAGCCTTTTGTCATAGAAGAGCTGTTCCAGCCCCTTCATCATATTTATAGCCTTCTCTGGACTCCTTCCATCAAGTCCATGTCCTTCTTATGTTGGGGACTCCAGAGCTGGATGCAGAGCTCCAGATGGGGTCTCACAGGGGCAGAGTAGAGGGGCAGAATCACCTCCCTCAACCCACTGGCCACACTGCTTTGGATGCAGCCCAGAATATTTTTGCTTTCTGGGCTCTTAACTGCACATTGCCAGATCATGTCCAGCTTTTCATCCACCAGCACCTCCAAGCCTTCTCCTCAGGGCTGCTTTTAATACCAGCATGTAGTTGTGCTTGGGATTGCCCTGGCCCAGTTGCAGGACTTTGCACTTGGTCCTCTTGTGCTTTAAAGGGTTCAAAAATTAAAATGGATTCCAGTCCACCTTGTGCATCTTATATCACACTGCAGATTCACACCTCAATGGCTTCCCCTCTTACAATTTTATATAGGGCACATGAATGTAGGGGATCTTTTCCATTGTTGGCAGACATTAAGGACAATGTTCCCATGGGGTTCAGCTGTGCACAGGTGCAGTTCTTTTCTAGAAAATATAAATTCATAATCAGTCCTAGTAAATAATCAAAAGAAAGTTCAAACTGAACTAATATTTTTCTTCCTAAGCATACTTAAAATATATTGGATAAAGTTGGAAGGTTGGCCCTGAATCCTCATTTGAAGGAGTTACTCTTGCATCAGATTAATTTAAACAAATAACAAACAAAATCAAAATTTTAATAATAGTTTTTATTTAAAAAAGCTCTATAGTGCATCATCTTAGCAATTGTTTAAGGGCATAAAGTAAGTGCAGTTCAGTGAAAATGGTGTAACCCCTTGGTCTGACATTTTTCACTGTCTTTGTCAGCTATCTAGCCAGAAAACAAGAAGTTCAGGAAAACTGAGAGAATGTGTAATAATGGTGGGAAACGGTTAGTCACACGAACATGGATGGGAAGGTAGACTTGACTAAATACAGTGCATTTTGGAGTGTAATATAGAAAGCCTAGGAACATTTAATACAGGTCACACTTATAAGATGAGGGGTTGTACCCTAGAGTAAAGACGCTGATAAGGATTGGAAAATGCCCAGTGTGAGCCCTTATTTCTATGATGTTCTCAGTAAGGTGCATTTCACAGAATCACAGAATATGCTGAGTTGGAACGGACCCACAAGGATCATCAAGTCCAACTCTTAGTCTTGCACAGGACCATCCACAAGAGCCACACTATGTGCCTGAGAGTATCATCCAAACACTTGGTGAGCTCTGTCAGGCTTGGATTTGTATTCTCAGAGTCCTGAATGGGATGTCAAGGAAGAGCATTGATTTCCTTATGGGCACTGGGAGCATTTAGTTTCCTGCTGTGTTTGGAGCACAGTATAGAAATGGAGCTACAAACATCACCAAATACTGGAACAGATATTGTATATAGAAAGACCTGCTATCACAATCTATTTAATTTACTCAGATAAGGTTGAGAAGTGGCTTTATTGTGATCTGCTAGTTCCTGTGTGAGGATGAGATTTTTTGGGGCACATGGCACTGGAATTAGGCAGAAAAAGGCATGATGAGAAACATTGGCTGGAAGCTGAAGATAAGTTTAAATACAGAAATAAAAGACATATTTTTATGAGTGGGGACTTGTTAATCTCTAGAGCAATGTAGCCAAAAGTTAGAAAGAAGGTAATGAGGTCTTCCCTGATCCATCTAGATGACAGGACTGGATGTTTTTCTGCTGTTGGAGTTGTGCATTTCTGTTTCAAACAGAACATATATGCTTGATGCAACCCCTTCTCCTAATAGGATCCCATAAAGTGCATTGTCTGAGTTAGCAGGAGCCAGAGTAACTATTACCTTTCTCATAACTGGCCTTAAAATCTGCTGTTTGCAAAGATGGACTTTTTTTGATGTAGCTGAGACCAGAAGCTGCACCCACATGTAATCTCTCTTGCTGAGATACCAGATGAGATTATACAAATGTTGGTTTATTTTGGAGAACAGATGTTGCTGACACATTGGAAAAATCCCAACATTTAGAAGTTCTCTTCCATTTATATACAAACAGTTTTGTGAAGTCATTATTTATATCTTTCATTCATCTTAATTCTAACTTCTTCCAGGCAAGATGAGATACTAGAAAGCAATAGAAAATGTGAAAAACAAGCTGTTCTGCTTAGTATTTCTGTTGTCAACACTTGTCTCCTGGGGGCGTTCCTGATCTCAGAAATGCTTTTCCTCAGCAGTGTTCATCTAATTTTACCATCCTAGGTCACGGCTCATCTACAAAGGGCTGTGCCAGTGTTAGGGCACAAGCTTAGTAAATCCTGCACAGCTTCATCCCAAGACTGTGTCACACTACACAAAAGAAATTAATCTTCAGTGGGTCAGGGTGAGAAACAGAATGAGCTGGGCATCTGCAACTGGAAAACATGCATTACAAGAAATAGGACCAAGTTTTGAGAGTTGTATTTCTCTGAAGTCTTTCAGAGAATTCTTCTAACTAGCAGTACCATACTGTAAATTTTGAAGATTTGCAATATGTTTTCCTACCCTTCTTTTTTTTATTTTTTTTTGAACACATAGATTATCTTGAATGACAGGACAATTGATGTGAAACAGGATTTCACTTTTGGAATCAACCTAGAAAATGCTGCCCACCCCTGTGTAATCTCGCCATGTGCAAATGGAGGCACCTGTGTTCCCAAGAAGGACAGCTACGAATGTGACTGTCCCCTGGGGTTTGATGGGCAACACTGCCAAAAAGGTAAGGATGGCTGCATTTCAAACCAGAAATCAAGAGCTGATCACAGAAATAAGAAAGATTTAGCACTTACAGCTGCTGTTTTACACATCCCTTAAAATAGAAAACCTGGAGGCCAGAGCTCCCTGTGCATCTGTGCACTTTCCATGGACCCAGGGAAGAATTTGTTTTGTTGTTTAGGAACGTGGTAACTGTTATCCCAGCACAGAACTGTGATCCATAGATAGCAACCTGGTATTTGGTTGCTTGTGGTAGCCAACACTGAACACTTCATACACCCCCCTAATTGTGCAAAGGGGGAATTCCTTCCAGTGCCTCCAGCCTGCAATTATGTTACATCCTGAAGCACGAGAATTGATAACCCTCATGATTTTGTCCATAGGGCTGACTGCAAATGCTGTTCTCATATAAATAAAGATCTAGTACTGTTTTAGACACTGACTACTCTGATGGTAATTTCACTGTCTGGCAGACCCTACCTTGGTATAGCAAAGGAGACCACCAAGGAGGAGGACTCACCTACATGCACATTACTCTTCTTTCCTCAGAGCCACTGTAATAGTTAAAACTTTAGATTCAGGAAAGTTAAGACTGCATGAAAAGTGTTAAAAAATGTGCTTTAGGTTATTCCACTAGATGGAGACGTTTCTTTTCTGTCAGGCTTGGTCTTGAAAAACTCCTGAGGGATAGTTTTGTAATGTAACAGTAAACTCAGCTCAAAAGAACTGACTGACATTATTGTCTTCACCTACTGCTTCATTTCTCACAGGCATAAACTTCAAAGTTAAAAGTAGTGGTTCTGGTTAAATTGTGATGGCGTTTTCTTAGTAACAGATCATATCTTAGAACAAAAGCATTTTATTAAAATACAGTCCAAGAAGTCCATTTGCTGACGTTGTTGTGGTCTAACGAATAGCCAAACCAACATAATTTACCCTGTTTTCTTTGTGGGGAGGAGGGAGAATTGGAATTGATTTTCTAGGTACGTACAGGGTGCTAAACTCCTGACTCCAAGATGGTACCTGCAGCTATATTGACATCTCTAGGGGCAGTCAAGGCAAGGGAATGCATTGCAGCTTGGGTATGTGCATTTGCTGGTGTCACAGCTCCTCGGCACTCCTTGCCTTCTGACCTATGCTGAACCCTGGGAGCAGTAGGCCAAGATGGTGGTACCAGCCGTGCTGCCAGTTGCTGTTGTCAGCTGAATGCACATCCAGGCTTTCAGACAGTCTGATCTATACCTGTGATAGCCACATCCTGGGTACTGCTTCCTATGTGAATCCAACCTTAATTCATTTTTAAGTGTCCAAAAGCACAAGACACTTGACTTCTGTTTGTTCTGCTTGGCTCATGTTCAGGTGTGGCTGAACCTTCCTCCACTTGTGTAACCTCAGCTGCCACTGAAAATCCAAGGTTTTGCTGATGGCTATGCAGAGAGCATGGAGGTCCCAACTGAACTTCAGTCCATGGCAGCCTTGATGACGACAGCCTGAAGCAGATTTCTCAAAATAATCTTTACCTGTGTCTCTTTGGTGGGGCACAGATATGGCTAAGGCAGGATGCACATCTGTGTCCACTTCTATTTAAGAACAGGGTTTTGGTTAGTGCACTCGGAAAGTATGTGAGGTGAAGGTGCTGTCTCCATCCTTTTGGTTGGTGAGCTGCTGTAACCCCACACTCTAAAATAACTTGTGCATGTGAGGGACTGCACTTCCTTCTTCAGAATCATATGCACCTCTTAAAAATTCTGCTTAAGTTATGTTGGTAGGAGGTAAATGAGATATTAATTCTTACTGTAATGGATTTGTAGCTGAGGATTCAGTGGAGTTTCTGCTAGCCCTGTTAGGTTATATATTGACCAAGTTTTGGGGAGTGTTAAAGGTATTTTTGTACCTAATTATAAGATGGAGTAGAACAGCAAACTAAGAACTGGTTAAGTGTTCATAATTCCCTGGTTAGAGCTGATACCTGTGAGTCACTGAGATTTGAAAACTAGGAGTAGCAGAAGGGTTTGGTGCTGGTCCTGTCTGTCTGCACCTTTATGTGTTTTGAGCAGGCAAATGTAAATACTTGGGGAAAAAAACAATAATAAAAAAGTGCTACCTTCAGGGGTGATTGCAGTTACTTGTGCAAAGGGTAATAAGCAAAGCATCACACATTTGCAGAAGAGTGGGCATGAATCTGGACTGAGCGAGATTTTATGTTTTAGAATAATAAAAACAGAATGTTCTTGTTTTGTTTTGTGCTGACTCACTGCAGAGTGTGGAAGTTACTGCCTAAACAGTAAGTACTGCATATTGTGTGAAAACTGCTCTGTCATTGTGTGTCTGTCTCTGGATGCTGGGTTTCCATTAGGCCTGGCAAGTTTCTGTCAATAAGCCAAAATCTTTTCTAAGGTTATATAGTACTTCCTTAGAACTTGTGCTGTTGATATTTCAAACTGCATCCAAAGCACCTGCTGGCAAGCTCAGAGCAGTGGCTGTAGAGCTGGTCCCTGTATTCACAGAGCAGAGGAGCCAGCAGCTGGCTGAGGGGTTTGTGGGCATAGGTGCTACTATAGGCTGTCCTGCAGTTCAGACCTCACTCCTGCTTGTCATGAGAGCTTTGGTGCTTTTCTGCTGAACCGTAATGAGCAAAGAGTGGAGGTGTTTAGCCCTTTTATCTCCTTACTGGCCTAGTTCCCTCCCAGCTGCAAAGATCCTGAATTCATCAAGGGTACGGCTAAAATTAGTTTGATTTTCTGCAGTCAAATTCAGTGCAGCAAGTGAAGAGCATACAGAAAGGCAAGCAGAGATATATGCATATAAAGCTCTGTAGAGGAAATCAGAGTGCTTGGGCAAGGCCAAGGGCACCTTCCCCTGCTGGAGGCAAGAGCAGTGGGGCTCTAGTGCAGAACATGGTGGAGGAACAAGTGCTCCCTTCATGCTCTGCTGCCATCTGACATGGTCAGACATTGTCCACTGCAGAAAGTGTCAGACCTGGCAAGAAATGTCTGACCAGTGAAACACATCTTTTGCAATCTTCCAATGATGTCAGGCTGCAGGCTGGGCATGGCCTATGATGGGTTTTTTGGACACATTAGGCAGCTTTCCTGATTTCACTATGAATAAAACCAGTCATTTGTCACTATCTAAAACTCAATCTTGGCACCTAGAGCGAAATTTCGTATTGCTGGAGCTGGCTGACAGACTGCATCAATTGTTGCATATCTGTGTTACAGTGAACTCTGAAAGCCCAGCCAGCTGCTGTGTTGCTTAAAAAAAGCAAGCATCCTTGCCATGGAAAGCTTGAAATTTATATTGATGGGATTAGCTGTGTGTTGCAGGGATTAGTCCTAAGGAAGAAAATAGGATGAAGGCATCTATTTTAAGTAATTTATACAACTGGCTTATATTAATGAAGCAGTCAGTTATGGGAAATCAGCGGCAAAATGTAGGATGTTCACTCAACAGCAAATCTGTTCAGGCCAGTTCTCAAAGCCTACTGAAGGTCTCTGTATCAAGGATGTTCAATGATTTATATCAGATCGCTGAGTTATTTTGCCAAAGGCTTCTCCATGGGCAGCAGTGCACCAACTCCAGGTCTAGCTGAAATGTGTGCTGCTGTCCCAGTAGACATACAAGATAAGGATATCTGGGGCTGTCCCTAGAGAAATGGAAGGTGCTGTGTGGGGGGCTCACAAAACACCCTCCAAGGCAGCACTGCAGTGTCAAATGCAAACACCCATGGGTTTCACCTTTACCATGGCCTCAGTTGCCTTCAGTAGACCTAAAGTGATCATGGACCGCCTGTAAGTCCTCTCTAGAGATTGCCTCCCCCACACTGCACCCCAGAGGTGAGCACTGAGCAAGCAGCAGCCACTCTTTGCAGCCACATGTACTGAAGAACACTGTGCTGTGTTGCCTCTTGGCCTCCTTTTGCATGTGCTCTGCATATGGTGCTCTGTTAGGAGCTTGGGAGGAGTTTTTTTAGACTATGAAAAAGGGTGCTTAATGCATAAGTTCTGGCAAGTGGGAGGATTGAACCACATGGAGAATCAAGGAATGTGGAAATAGGGACAAAGATAAAATTTGCAATGTTATCCAATACTTCATCTTTTTATGTGCTAATATTTGCAGAATTAGGCCCATGACATGAAGACTGTAGGCAGAGGGGCTGTCAGCAGTTTATACTGCCTTAACCACTGCCCCTACATTTAAGTGCGAACTGGTAGTGCTTTTTTGCAAAGCAGAGTGTGTTCAGCTCAGTTCTATGCCACTAGCAGGTGACTGCCAATGGAGCAGTAAATCAATAAAAGTCTTGTCTCTTTTTATTCCTTTTGGGTTTGTGTCAGCTGACACTCATCTTCAATTTTTTGCTTACTTCTCAGCCATTACAGAAGCAATTGAAATCCCACAATTTATTGGCCGCAGTTACCTCACATATGATAATCCAGATATTCTGAAAAGGTAATGTATCTCCTGTGAACATAAATATTTTGTTTTGTTGACTGTTATAATGCCAGGACCTTCACGTGGGAGGGTGTTACATATTTAAATGTTTTAAGCTGTATTTCCCATATCTCTGTATTTCAGGGAAGAATACATTTTAACTGGATAGCCTTATGGCTCAGTTTGTTATAATATCTGAGCATTTTGCAGCCTGTAGAGAAATGTTCTGCATACATCTGGCATGGAGGATTGGTGTATGCTTCATAGAGCAAAGAACAGGCATACAGGGGAGCCTGTATCTCTAAGGAGACTAAGGACTTTTAACTCCTGCTTTAACCTAACATTTATAGTCTCAAAATTATTTTTTTCGGCTATTGTGTACTCTAGAAAATCACCACATTCCAGGAAATTGTGGCTTGTTTCAACAAATTCATCCATCTGCCTGTATTTCAGCCACAGTCTAAGGGAGGCTTCACCAATGTCCTCACCTGCAACTTGGTACCTCTCACCTACTGGGAGTTTCTGATTTGGCCTTCTTATGTTTCTTCCACTGGCTGCTGGGGGCACCACATCTACTGAACATTCTCAAAATTTGCTTGTTGGGATTTCATACTCAGCTTGAGGAGAAAAAGGGTTTTCTCTTATTTGTGTGGAATAACCTAGTATCTATTGTGTTTGGGATTCTGGAGGGACAAATTCAATTCTCCACCCCTTGGAATGCTGGAAATGGAGATGTGAACCAGAATCCTTCACATATCAGCATGTAGGCGAGTTGCAAGACAGCAACCCACAAGACCAGCAGAGAAGAAATACTGCATCATCGGTTTTGGTTTTGTATTTTTTTTTTAAGAAGACTGTCAATTCATTATTTTACTGTTGTTTCCTTCTACATTTAAACAGGGTATCAGGAACAAGAACAAATGTGTTCATGAGATTTAAAACCACAATGAAGGAAGGACTTTTGATGTGGAGGGGAAACAGTCCCATGCGACCTAACAGTGATTTCATCTCTCTAGGCCTTCAGGAAGGAGCTCTAATATTCAGGTAAAATTCTTCTCCCTTATCAGTGTAGCATGCCTCAGGGCTCAGAGGAGTTGCCACAACACATTCAGTTGTCCTTTGGCATAGTGTGAGACACTCACATCCTCAAGATATTCAGTAATGGATCCCCTTTGCTGTCTGGGAAAAGATGCGAGTTGAAGAGGTAATGTGCTTCAAGCTTTGCATCATTTCTCTTCCCTCCCAGTTTTTAAAACGTCATTGTTTTTATTATTATTTTCTAAAAGTTACCCCATGAGGGGACTGTGCTTCTTGAAGCACTCACCATCTTGCTTAAGCAGAGCAAGGTAGGGTTGGCAGAGGGATCAAACTGCTGATGCCAGTGCTCACCATGGGTGCACTCTTTGCCATAGAGTACATGTGGGAGCACATCTTCCACTATCTCAAACTCCCCAAATATTCAACCCTGTGACACACACAGAGCTGTCACCAGGCCTTGTTACTGCCACCATCCAGAGAATTGGTTCAAGAAATAATAGTGCTGTCAAAATGCTGAAGTTGGGGAGTATTGGGAAATGTTGGGTTCTTGCTCCAGAATCTGTTTCTCCCTTGCAGATGCTCAGGCAGATTCTATGCAACTTTTTGCATAGTGATTTTTTGGGCCTCCTGTCTTCTGAAAGCCCTGTCTTTCCTCAGGGTCCTGTTTTAGGCTGAATAAGACAAATACTGAGACAGCAAACTGCAAATGTTGTCATTGTTATGGGTTGTCGTGAGACACTGTTGCTAAAGTAGCGAAGATTTTACTTAGGCTAATTTGAAGCCATCTTTTACTTTATTTACCTGACTGTTACTTGCCACCTTACATGCATAGATAAGTTGCACATTTCTATTTAAATTAATTCTAAGCTTCTTTATTAATGGGATTTTCAGTGGTTAACTTTGCAAAAACTCTTAGTTTCCTCACTGTTGTATAAACAAGGAAGTGACTCTGCAGAAATCGTGCACTGTTTAAATGTCTTTAGGGGAGCCTGTCTTTCCAAGATGCATGGTAGTAAGTGGCCACTCTATTCTGTCTGTTTTCCAGACACAGAGCATTTTCTGTTGGGGTTCTTGCTCTTCCCCAGAGATGAAGGTACACAAAAGTTCTAGAACAAAACTGAATTTTACTGAAATATCTGTACCTTCCACATGCATTTAGGAACATGAAAAATTGATTTCTGAAAATAAAAGTGTCATAAACAATTGCTGCATAGTAAATGGGAGCAAAAAAGAAGATGGTGAAACGACAAATGCAGAAAAAAAATGGTCTTTTGAAAAGGTTGATCCTTATACTAGTATTTGACCTTTTGAGAGGTGAGGTCAGTACAATATCAGGGCTGTGAATTGGTCAGAAGCATTTTTCTACCAAGCATGTTTAGGTACCTCTGTTCTGGTCCCGTTGGAAGTCCAAAATGTCTTTTCTTTCCCGTTCTCTATGGCTTTATTTCCTATACAAACATATGTGTTGCTTTAAATTGTTTCTGTTGCTCCCTGGTTCTGCAGAAGGTTATATCACTGTTCTAAGGGGCCCACTTTCATTAAGGAGATTAGTCTCATTTTTGTAAACACTTTGATATGATCCTAAACACCCAAATCCTTCAATAGCTTTTGACCTAGACTGGTATCTGCATCCTGGGTAAAAGGAGATGCTTACTTGAGACTCACTGAAACCCCTGGGGAGGACACAAATGTAGGACAATTATTTTACTCTGGGTAGCTTATCACTTTATGTTCTGTTCTCAGCCACTTTACGCTGGCCATGAATTAACTCTGTGTTCAGCCTTTTTGAAGAGATGGTGATGTTGGCTTTAGTCTCTCCTTCTTGGTACAGGCTGAAGTCCAGCTGCAGTTTGCTCTGGCTAATTCATCCTGCTTAATTAGGCAGCTAAGCACCCAATAGTTCATCTCCTTTCCCTTTGTTAAGGGTGGTCCAGACTTCTCTGACCCAGAAATTAAGATGCCTGAAGTGTAAACATGATGGAGACATTATGTCTGCTGAGTAATTTTAGTATAATCAGACACAAATAATTAGAGTGGCACCCAAAACAAGGGTTCATCCATTCTAACATCAGAGGTATTGACCTTCTCTATAATTCAAATGATTTGTGGATCTGTTATAGATTGTGTGCCTACTTGCTTTTGTAATAATTTGTTTATTAACCATGTTTGCAACTTCCCGCTGCTGTCTCCCCTTGGGCTGAAGTTCTATGGGTCACTGACCTTCATAATCCCCTATTTTGGGGAGGAATGGTCATGCAGAGACTCCCTCCTTGCTTCTGTCGGATGGTGGTGATGCCACCCACTCTGACTTGGGCAGGAGGGAATTTTGCCTGCTCCTACATGAGTCCGACTTTGCAAAATAAGAGCATGGCTGCTGGGACCATTCCAAAGGACTCCACTGATTGCCCCAGAATCTGAGCCATAAGGCAGTAAGAATGTGTGAGCAACTTGGTAGGCAACTGGTCCTTGCAAGGGAGGCAGGAATATTTATATTTTTTTATTTTTAATTGTAGCTACAATTTGGGCAGTGGCATTGCTTCCATCATGGTGAATGGCTCTTTCAGTGATGGACGATGGCACAGAGTCAAGGCGGTTCGGTAAGTGGACATGCTTCATCTGCAAGCTGTTTTGGAGCACCCTGCCATTAAAGATGCTGGCTGGTGTGTCTATATGCTGGCTGGGTGT
Source organism: Sakesphorus luctuosus (assembly GCA_013396695.1). NCBI lineage: Eukaryota > Metazoa > Chordata > Aves > Passeriformes > Thamnophilidae > Sakesphorus > Sakesphorus luctuosus. Next base: position 207,922 of record VWZD01009382.1, on the reverse strand, counting down.
GAATCACTATGACTTCACAGTCCCACTTTGCTTAGAACTGGAATTGTTAGCAACCTGGCTGCTTCAGTATGATGTACACCAAGATTATTATATTGGAGGTGACAAGGCTCAAGGCAGGCTGCCAGAGTCATGCAGGACTATTCTGGGGCTGTGACAGACGTTCCCTTAAACCCATAGCATTTTAGTTAAGAATATTTTTCTTTATTATCTGTGTTTTGAAATTCCCTTGTGAGCATTTTGTGGGCTGGCACAAGCATTGGAGCACAGACAATGTAAGCCTACTTTTTCTGTTTAGAGGAGGTGCAGACATCTTGCAGTGTATATATAACTCATATTTATAACTCATTACCTCATGGGAGATAACTGTGCCCAGCAAGGAAAGCACACATCCATCTCTTCATGAGGTGTTGGTTCCCTGGAAATCGCAATCTAACAGCAAAACTTGTTACCAAATTCAGTGAGAATAGCAACCTAACAAAGGACTCTTCTGTCAATACTGGTTTTGACCATATGTAAAATGGAAGTAGCCTAAAGGTGCTAGTAAGAAATAAAGCTGCCTATAAGCATGTTTTACCTTAGCTTGCCTGTTTTTTCCTTTCTGTTGAAGCTTCTGCTGTTTATTTTGAACATTGTACTTGATTTTTAATAATAGGTCAGAATGTGTCCATCCTCCTCTATGTCTGGCTGTGCAATTTACTTCTTTTCCAGCTCTTTTTTCTCTGCAATTGTGTCCCACACACTCTGCAAGTCTTGGATATCTTAGTCCTTAGTGAAAAAAACACCATGAAGACTCTGGATTGCCACAGCACGCAGCAACCTGTGGGACTTTCCAGCATCAGTCCCAGGCCTTCTCCATGAACCCTACTGAGGGTTCCTGGTGACTTTCTTGGTCTCCTGCTGCTCTTCCTCCTGCCTGGTTGTAGGCTGGATACATGAAAGTGGTTTGCTTTTCATTTCAGGGATGGGCAGTCTGGCAAAGTAACCGTGGATGATTATGGTGCCAGGACTGGGAAATCCCCTGGGAAGATGAGACAATTAAATATCAATGGAGATCTCTATGTAGGTGAGTGCTCACTGTTCACATTCAGGACCCAGGTGCATTTCTGTGTTTGCAAGTTTGGCTGCAAGGCAGGGTGTCCCAGCTCTGTCCAGCTCAAGGTGGAGGCATCACATGGCAGCCTCTAGCCCTCCACAGCCTGGTTTTTGTGAGGAGGCCTCTCTGAGTGGGATGAGGGAGGACTGGTATGACCAGCACCATGGGGTGCACTGTGGTATCCCTGCCAGGTACATAGAAAAGCAGTGAGTGGCACCTGCAAACCCCACACTTTAGTAGTTCATTACCTCCTGCTTATCCCCTCTGTACTTTCAAGTGCTTAAAATCTGTATTTAGAACAACACAGAGAAACCTGTAAATTAAAATTCCTTTCTGAGGTGCTTTAGGAAAGCTAACGGTCTTGTTGGGTGTGCAGTCTGCCAAGCAGGAGCAGACACCCATGTTGGTGAAGAGTTTCTCATGGCTGCCTTTCCCTCAGGTGGCATGAAGGAAATTGCGCTGCACACGAACCGGCAGTACATGCGGGGGCTGGTGGGCTGCATCTCCCACCTTACACTGTCAACTGATTATCACATCTCGCTGGTGGAAGATGCCACTAATGGGAAGAACATCAACACATGTGGGACCAAGTGACAAGAGAGGAATCCTGGTGCTGAGGACCTGTCGTGTGCTTGTGTGTGTGGCTGAGTGTGAGCTGGCTGACACAGTGCTCTACAGCTGGACCACGTTTGCCATCTGGGAAGGTGACAAAGCCAAAGGGAAACCCAACAAAAAGAGAACATTTTTCCCTCTCATTCCCTCTTCTTTCCTCTCTTTTCTTGACTAAACAAAACCAAGTATTTTTTGTGTATGAACCATGCCCTCTACCCTTTAAGTGTTTAGTGAATGCTAAAGGTTGTGCATCAGTGCAAACAGCAAAGTGTGATGTTTTGAGTAGCTCAATGACTGTGTCGTGGTCCTTAGGTTATCTTTTGTAGTATCAGAGAAAGCACCTGCAACCATCCCACCCTGAAGTGATACAGCGGCTGTGCTGTTCAACAAATACACCATCAGGCAGTGTATTTCAGCAATCACATGTAGATCCTGGAACAAGCAGATTTTACTACTCTCTGATTTACCTAAATTATATTTCATCCTGTGTAACAGGATAACAGTTAAAGTGACTGGTTTCAAAGTATTGTTGTTTGTTAAAGAGGAGAGTTCTTACACATCTACTTTTTTATTACAAGCAACAAAACCAATTTTGTAGAAGTAATTTTATACTTGTCTATTTTTTATAGCAGCAGCAGACCTGCTTTCACAGCATCACTTTTAACATTTATGTGTACAATACAACTAGCTCTTTGCACACTTTCCTAAAACTAGAAAAGTGACCTGTGGCTTAATGTCTGTATTATACAGTTTTAATGGGGATATTTGTGAGTTATGACCAATTTTACATCTGATTCTTTTTGTTCTGTAAATTTTGACAGTTTAAAATTGTACATTATGAAGCTTTCCTGTCTTAAACAGATTAAAATATTAGGGAAAAAAAAGAGTAAATGCTTGCTATTGTGGTATTATAAATAACATTTTTTTCAGAAAAATGAGAAAAGGTATTGCAAGAGACCTTGGTGGGTCACAGTCCTCTTTAAATAATATGTTTTCTAGGCACTGGAACAACACTTACGAAACCTTGATTGCCAAACAGTAATTTAAGCAGGCACTAAGAAAATGGTCCAGAATTTCATAGTTTGGAGATTTTTCTTCTTTAATTCTTTGATCAAAGTGGATGAGTGGACCATTTTGGGGGGTGGCAGGGAGAGGAAACGAGACCCACCAGAGCCTGCCATGTGCCCACAGAGAGAGAAACACAAACTTCCTCAGTGAGTCTGGTCATCTGAATGCCTGTGAGCTAAAAGCACCTGGTGAGATGAAAGCAATGGAGGTTTCTGCTGCATTTTTGCTGGTCTCAAGGTGCTCCTGACTCACTGGGAGCAAAATCACGTTCCCTAGCCTTGTCCCACCTACAGCTGACCTAGATAATGGTACATGCAAGTACCTACCAAGGAGCCCCAGCTCCTGCCCTGCATGATGGAAGGACACCCTGATGGCTTAGGTGAGAAGATCTCCAAAGATCTCCAAAGATTTCCAGAAGAAACAATAGAAGTGGTCAAAACCCAATGCAGACACTTCTTAGGAACAGAAAGTAATACAAAAGTACGTGGTGGTACCAGCATGTGATATGCACCTGTGCTCTGCCCCCTGTTCAAACTGCACTTAGGAAAAAGGGTCTGTAGAATACATGGGCAGCTTGCAGAGGAGCTAGGAACACTCATGGTTCTTCTGCCAGGAGAAGTAAAGGTTTTTTTGGCTTAGGGAGGGAGAAACTTGTGCAGTCAGGAAAAAGGATAAAGTATATAAGATCAAGATAAGTCTTTGAAACGAAAGTAAGTGGGATTTGATGCCTTGGGACGTAAAGGAGAAATGTACACAGTTTGAAAAAGGGCGAAATCTAAAACCTCTGGAGGTTGAAGGTCTTTCTGGTTGCTGACTGCAGCCCTGCAGTGGGGGCCAGACATAGCCAGTGTTTGGATTGAGTCTCAGCCACTGGCTGCCTGAGAGGGAAAAATCACATTTTATGAGCTCAAAGGGTTTCCCAAATGCTAATGACCTGTCCTGACCTGGCACAGAGTAGGGATCTTTGAGTGGCTGTGCCCCTAATCCTGGGGACCTGTTGTGCTGCCGGTAATGGGGACCTAAAGCAGTCCATAAACAGCATCACCCTCTGCTCTGTTTTATGTGCCTCTCCTTTCCCATCCTTTCATTTTTGTCGCAGGGTTTGGAGAGCAGTTCCAAGACAAACAGCTGGCGGGAGAGGTCTCTATTTTAAGATAATTTACTGCAGAATACCGGGCGTTTTGGTGCAAGGCGGTACTTCTCCACAACAAAAGCTGCTCTTTGAAATGCAGGCTAGGGAGGGGAGTGGGTAGGAAATACCTCTGTTGTTGTGGAAAAAGAAGAGCAACAAACGGCAGCTCCCCAAATGCCTGTTTCCAACTATGCATATCACCGCGCGAGAATTCGGAGCTGGCGACATCTCTCTGCAGCGGTGCAGGCTGAGCACGAGCAGCACAGCTGCGTGGTGCTGGCCAGGCGCGGGGTGGAGGGGAGGGTAACAGAGATGCTGAGCGCTTTGAATCATTTAACGAAAAAAAAGTCCTTTCTGCATCCTTTAAAAGATAGTCTGAGAAACGTCCCTCATCCACATCCCCACTCTCTCTGGTGCAACTTGGGGCTGGGTGAGAGGCAGCGGTTTCCTCTCCAGGGGATGAGCAGGAGTTAGGTGCCAGAAACGCAGGAACATCTGACCATAAGTAGAACCTCCCCCCTCCCCCCCTCAACCACCCTCCTCTGGTGCTGGCTGGGGCAGGGAAGGGGAGAGGAAAGGTGGACAGTGCATGGTAGAGTGATTAGTCATTTTCTTAGGAAATGGCCTGGATGTGCTGCTCACTGTCTCCAAGAATGTTTATTAGTCACATTATTTATTGCTTGGGCTGACTCAGATGCTAGGCATGACTCTGGTGCTGAACAGGATGAGCTCCTGCCCTTTGACAGAGCTGTGTCTCTTTTGCAGCAGGTGTCTGCAAACGAGCAGTGAAAGCAGCACCCACAGGTTCTTGTGCCTCTCTTTGCAATTTAATCCCTTTCCTTAAAGTGCAGTTCTTAGCTTGCTTCGTAATTTTCCACATTAATTGCAAACTACGTAACCTTTCACTTACTGGACCTAGTCACCTGGCTTCATGCCAGCCGTGGTGGGCTGACTCAGGCTTTGTGGTGGGCACTGGCTGCTGGGCAGAGCTGCTCCCTGGCTGCCCCTCACCCTACCCAGGGCAGTGTCTTGCTGCTTTCCACCACTCCTCCATCTCCATGAGAACTAGATACTTGGGAATCAGCAGTTAGATTTAATCTAGTCATCCTAAAGGAAAATAAGGAAATAAGAAAAAAAACCCCAAACCAAAAAACAAGCAAAAAGAGAAGTCAAGGGAAACGAAAGTCAGATAAGATTTAGCAATGCTCGCTGTGGTGGGCAGATCCTTGCTGCACTAGTGTATCCTGGGTGGTCAAAAATGAGGGGCCAGGAGCTCATTTCAATCGCAGTCCTCCCAGCCTGGCCCCAGTGAGCAAAGAGGTGAAGAGGAGGAGGAGGGGGGCTGCTAGGGTTGGGAAGCTGCCCATTCCCCATTGGAGCATTGGCCTGTAATAGGTATCTGTTAAAAGCCACTATTTTGGCAGCCAGGCCTTGCTTTTTAGAAAATGTTTTCATTCTGTTCATACAGCAAATAAGCTGGGTGGGAAATACACTGTTCCAGCTCTGGATGTTCATCTCCCTCTGTAGCAGCATCACCTCTCAAGGGGAAAATCTCACTTTAAAGGACTACATAAAGTACAGTAGTGATTTGCTCGTGGAGAACAGCAGCCACATCCTGTCAGAGAGATGTATCTTTATCATTATTTTATTTCTTGGGTGGGGTGTGTATGTGTGTGCACAGTGGGGTATTCCCCTCTCCAAAGCAACACCTTTCTCTGACATCTTGAGTTAGTTGGGGCTCCTCCTGCTCCAGCAAGTGCATCCCTCTCTCCTACTCCATTTTTGCATTGGTTTGAGTCACTGTAGGCACTCTATTGGGTGATGAAGTGTCCCTGACACTGCACTCGGGCATTGCACACATGAATAACAACCTGCCACTGGCATCTGTGGTCACTGCAGCTCTGCAAGCTCCTGGCTTTCTGTCCATATGGATGAGACTCAACTCATCTGTAAGTGCCCTCTTGCCAGCCCCCCTGGAATGGAGACTGCCTGGCAGTGCCGTGACCGACTGCCCTGATTTCTCTTGAATATCATTCACTGTCACAGCATTTTCCTTTGTTCACTGAGCACAGCACAAAGACGACATTGTTCTTGTCCTCCTGCTATTTAATTTTAAATTTTCCCTCAGTCTTTCTAGGAAAACAACAGTGCCAGTCCTTTTAATACCATCAACACAGAGCATGTTTTCCAGCACCTTTTGTTACTGAGAAATATGGGAAAATGTGGAAAAAATGGAGCTGCACAGCACAGATACCCCATGTTTAGGGTCATGAAACAGCATCTTTCCAACCTATTTTTTTTTTTTTTTTGGTTTGCAGACCCTTGAAGAGTTTCTAGTGGCAGTAGTGGCAGCATATGTCATCACTTTTTGTGGACACTGTAGTTTTCCTAAATTTTTCTCTCTTGAAAACATTGAAGGAGCAATATTTAACATTTTCTTTACCGTTTCTCTTGCTTCCATTTCTTTTTGCTCACTACAGCTTTCAAAGCTGGTGTCAGCAAAGCAGAATTCAAAAATGAAATCACCAATTTATCATCATTTTTACGAAGTTTTCATTTTAATTGATTTTTCCTACCAAACCACAGAATTCTTTATAACTAACAAATGATTCACACACAGGGACTCTGTAAGCTTTCTTTATGTGTTGAGAGAAACTTTTTGTTGTAAATCCAGGGGAATGCTATACTCTTATGCTACAGCAAGTGCCACATTAGGAGCAACCAGCATGGACAGCAGAGGGAGACTCAAGCAGAAGATAAGAATGTGTGCTGGAACAGGGTCAGGAAACATGGATGCTTTGACTCCCGCTCCTCACTCATCACAATGATAAAAATGGGAGAGTTTAATGGTCCCAGAGAAGAAACCTCTTGCTTTCATGGTTTTCTGGTGCTGCTGTTGCATGAATATCTCTATGTTGAAGGATGGGAGCCCCAGCTGCCTATCAGCTGTGTTAAATATCAAATCCAACAAGGTTCCTTTGGCCCTGAGACCCAGATGATGGAGCAAGAGCGGTCTGTAGCTCATGCCTGGTGTCTCTGCACCGACAAAAGCAGTGTCAGGGCATGAACGGGCAGCTGTGGGTTTTACCTTTGAAACAGTCAAAGCCTTTCCTCATTTCCCCAGCTCTACAAATTTCAGTCTTTTCAGAGCAGTATTCTTCAGTCCTGCTAGAAGATGTAGTGCCCTTAACCCCACACCTCCCCAGCACTCAGTAGAGCTCCCACATCCTGTCTAGCTTCTGTCACACCAATTAAGTTGCAGCAGTCTGTTATTGCGAGGCAAGGAATTGACTCAGACTTTTGAGACTGCCTCCAGGGAGATGGAGAAACCCAGTGGTAGCATGCAACAGTGGCTTCATCTGGCATGCAGTGATATGGCTCCTGTCTTTACACATGCTGCTAAGCACCAGGTGTCACTCCCTAGTTCAGGTAATGTGGCCACAAAATTCCTTGGCTGTCACTAGGACATCAAGAGCCAAGACATAAATGGCTTGAAAAATAAGGCCCATGAAACAACCACAGTAAGAGATGATCATCTGCATACTCTGCTAAAACATGCTGAGAAAGTGTCCTATGGCACCCAAACAAACCCCACAGTGCACAGCCTGGTTCCATTCATCCTGCTGCTGCATCTGGAATACGGATGTCTGCCCTACAGACCTGTCCATCACAGAGAGCCTCCGATGGCTCATATTTGCAAATGGACAGCCCAGGTGTCCAGGGGAATCACATCTCAAACTCCAGCTGTGTTAGATCTGTAAGGTGAGGAGGACACAGGTAAGTGAACTGGCCTTCTTCCTAACACTGCATCATATGGCAGGAACAAGAGGGCTTCAGTGAACCCTGAATGCACATGCTACAGCATGCTGTGCTTAGGAATAGCTGCTTGGGGAATATCTGTGTTACTACCCACTCTGCCTATCAGGAAACCAGGGCTGTGCTTGCCAGATCCTGTGGTTATTTATTCTGGCACAAAATTAGAATAACTCTGCTTGTACTGGAGCATGAGCAGAATTTAACTCTTACTTAAAAAATAAACATGAAAGCAAGGAATATGAATATATTTAAGAGTGTAAGAAAATATATTTATTAAATTTCATGGCAATAGTATGGCAAAATTGTTAAATACATGCGTACTTTTAGACAACCAAGCAATACAACAGGAGTTACAACAAGCAAGCAAACTAGGTTTAAAACATATGCAAAGTTGTATCTTAGTGTTATGTTAGTCTTAAATGTCAACTGCCACACTGAAATATATCCCCAACATGATCCCATGCTTTCTTTTCAAGCATGCATTTGTTTAACTGCTTAGCTGATAAATTTTCATATTGATACACTCTGTTGAATCAGTATTTTACTTGGCATGCTAACAGCTTCATTAAAGTGCCTTGTGATGATTTTGCTAAAATTGTGAAAGAAGTACTTTTTCAATAGAGGATCTGGAAGCTGGAAAACTTTAGTATCATTCAGCAACAAAAATACATTGAATGACTGATTACATTTTGTGTGTTATGAAGACTAAATCAATACATCAAGCTGACAAAATACTCTCAGAATTAATTTCTATAGCTGACTATTTCAAATTGGCAAACAATATTTTCACTAATATTAAACAAAAGTCCATTAAAATCTTTGTAAAAACACAACATAAAAACATCTCTAAACAAATTATTTATGCTGTAAAAAATATGGTATAAAAAGAGCTAAAAAAACATTGAACCTGTTCACAGTATATATTTTTAATGTTACAGCATTATAATACAATGTTGTGTGTTTTTTTCAGGTGACCTGTATGATTCCACCAGTTCTGCTGTTTTGTGCACCACAACAGGCTCAAAGTTCAAATTACTGTTACCTTCAAGTAGGATTTCAGATATGAATCAATTCAGTTGTCTTCTCTTTTTGTTATCCCCTGCTTTACAAACTTTTCTGACATCCTATGAAATATAAAATTGTTGTTCATACTAAGCCACTCTTGAATCACATTAAGGAAACACTGACAAAGTGATGTTCAAGGATTTTTTTTTTTTAATTACTTCTACAGTGTGACCCTGCCAGTTTCCATTTTACTTTGCCCTCCTTGAGCTATTTATTTTTTAAGATTTTCTTAATCCAAATAATGAAAATGAGAACACTTCATTTTTTGCTTTGTCCCTGGGTAAGGTTTACTCGCTGTGTTCTGCACAACATGGGACCGAATGAGTTGCAAAGGTATTGAAGCTTCTTGTGGAAGTTGTGCATACACCTCTAGTGAAGTTTGTTTTCATGTAGCAACAGTCAAAGTGCAGATTTGGGACTGTCCAAAAACCTATCTAGAGATTTTGTTAGGTATCACATTAAAAAATAAGGATTTCATCTGCTCTATTGCACCACAAAGTCACCTGGGCAGTGCTACCACCTCAAGAAAAGGGTCACACTGGAAAGAGATTACTTCCATCCTCTCATGAAACACTCTGCCAGAACAGCTCACCTGCATGGGGATGCTGAATCCCTGCCCTCCAACTGCAGAAGTTCTCTAAGATACTTTTTTGTTGTAAAAGCAGAAAGAATTAATAGAATTTTTGTGGGGAAAAGTATTGTCATGAACCCTGGGACAACAACTTGTAAAGTTAGAGAAACCTTGCCAATATCATCTGAGGTTTGTTTGCATAACATGCAAAAAGGAAACAAACACTGGCTATCTTAGAAATACTGGGGAAAATCCAAAGTTATATAAATGGGGGAGGGGAAAGAAAATTGTTACAGAAGAAACTTTTTCAGGTTCTAAGGAGATATTTAGAATTCAAGACAGTCCTGAAGAAATTAGTTTTTAAACACTAAGTTTTTTGAATCCCTGTCTAGTGTTTGGGCTCTGGGACTGTGTTCCAGGCTTGCTAAGGAAAAGGCAAAGAAAAAGTAAACAACAAATACTGTGAACTGCCAATAGCATCTCTGAGCATCAGCCACACAGGGCACTGCTTCATGCACAGCCCACAAGCACTGTGAAAGTCTGTGAGGAGCAGTGCACATGGCAGCTGCTTCCTCTAGATGAAACTGCATCTCAGAAGGCATATATTCATGTACAGGACTCAAAAAAAAATACTCACTTTGGCAATTGCAAGCCAACTTCCTCGGCCATATGCACCTAGGTACAGAATGATGCAAGCACACATGTGCATAAGGGGTTATGATGTAGTGTTAAAACTATCAATGTCACTTGCACTGAAATCTTCATCAAAGTCTGTAGTGGAACAGAATATGCTATTTACATGGGAAGCTCTTCATAGATTTGTGGTATACAGAGCCTTATTAGCAAGTTGATTCTCTAAACATTACATTTTTCTTATATTTTAAATTCTTTTACTATATTACTGTCTACTTGTGGGGATACAAGTATCCTATTTACAAAGCAATATTTATTTAAAAATACAGCACTCAATTTCTCATTGCCTTTTGAGAGTTATGTCTAAACACCTTCTCTCCCCAATGCATCCAATTGCTTTCACTGTTGCTAATATTCATGTTCCACTGAGTGTCCCAGAGGACACAATCACAGGAAACACCACAGCCCTAAGCTTTACCCTGCTGAGCCTGTCAACAACAACAAAAACAAAAAGGCAGCTTGAATATGCCTCTTTAGAGCAGCCTAAAACTTGAGGTCAGCAGGAGTGTGTTGCTGCTGTGCTCTTAGCAAAGTTCTGGTCCCCCACATAAACCAAAGACGAAGAAATGTGGCACATGTGCCAATTGTGCCATGACAGACAACACGGCTACTGGTTCCCTTTGGAAATGGTTTACCCATGAAAGCAGCAACTAGGGATAAAAGACAGCTACCATAACAAATGTCAGTTATTAGGTTCAACATCTGCCTATACAGCCACTGCATAGCAGGGGAGGTAATTCACTGCCTGCCTGTAATATTAGCTTACTATTTTGTTGATATATTAACTAGTAGTTCTGTGAGGTATATCACATGCAGATCTACCATCCCAAAATTTAACACACAAACCTGAGATCCCAGATCTCATTGCATGTCAGAACAACAAAATAATGAATGTGTCAAATAGGAGAGTGCACAGTGTTACATCGAACGTGACTGATGTTCCACGCATACAGTGAACAGTACAAAAAAACCATTATAAACCCCAAATTGTCACATATGACAGGCATGGCTCAAAAATAAAAAGCAGCAGAACTGATGATTTTCTTCAGAAAGCAACTGCTTGGCATTAATACCCTACAACTCTTAACACTGATCCAACTGGAGGATTGAAGCACTGAGTTAGGCATAATAGTGTTTTGGACACAATCCCTTCTGGTCATATCCCTTATGGAATTTTTCTCTTTTTTTCTTTTTTTTAATTCTTTTTTTAAAAGTTGTACTTTCTATTTTTTTAGAAAAAGAAGGAAAAAGCCAAAAGAACTAAAACAACATAGATGCTCAATAAAAACAAGATCTTTCAGAAAGTGGCGGTAAGGAAATGCAGTACTTTAAGCTTCCCAAGGTGTTTTTCAGAAAAAATTTGTCTGAAGAGGCTCACCAGGAAGTCCAAAGGCACTAGTATAAGAAGTCTGATCCCCTCTGAAGTTTACAATTGCTATCAAAGCATTTAGAGTCTAAAGAGCACCATGCTTTGAAAGTGAATTTGGTACAAAGACATTCCTAAAGATGTTTCACCAGTTTAACATGGCACTTAGGCTCAGAAAGCAAATCCATTCCCTGACAGTCCTTCTCATTCATTCCTACTGCTCCATGCACCTAGGGGTGTCTTCACTTGACCACAGCTTTAGTACACAGCCTCTCACTATCCATCTGTTATTTGGATTCACTGCTGAAGATCTAAGATAGGCATTTGAAAGGAGTCCTCACTGGCAGCACTGAACAGGCTCAAAGGAATCCACAGACATGAAGCAGCTGATCCTCCAAGTGCTGGAATGACAACTGCTTACTGGTTCCTAACTATTAGCAACAATGATGCTACAGATACTGTACAAGCCTGTGTCTCCATTTGCCCCACTCCCCACTCTTCTGTTACCAAAACCACTGCTGTTAACAGAACTCTTCTGCCCTTCAGCCTGGAAGTCAGAACACCAGTCAAATAAAAGGTATAGTTAAGAAGTTAAAAAAAACCCAGAGATGAATAATTACATGAGGGAGCATTGATAACATCAATGCAAACCATGTATTTGTGGAGCTTTCCCCTGCCTAGTCACTAAGAAATGAAAAAATTTAAAATGTTGTTGCCTTTACTGAATAGGAATAGCAGCACACAGGGAAACCTGAGTACGTGATGCTTGTGTGTAAGTGACTCACCATGAGAGCATCACGAATGGTCTTAGGCTGCTCCCTGTGAGCACTGTGTGTCCTCTGCAGCTGCCCAGACTTCTAGTCCAAATTAAAAGTTGCTAGTACTCTCAAACTTCAGTTTGATTTTGTTTCTTGCAATACAAAGCCATATGAAAAGCACAGTTATTCTTCATGATCAGCTGTTCTGCTACAGAGGTTTTTTTTCATTTGGATCACCATACAATACTGATTGCTTGTCTGCACTGAGAAGCTGCACTATGAAAAAACCCAAGTCACTACCCGTATACTCTGTCCGTGACATTTTCTGCGTTCAATTAAAAGCATATGGCAGCACAAGCTAAATTCATCTTAGGAGATAAACACATTAAGCCAAATCTACTCTAAGTGAAAAGAAATGCTCTAAAAAATAGGTATAGTGAAAACGGGTTGTAACTAGTAGGATTTTTCCACCTCTCAACTATCAAGCACATGCTTCCTTTCATGTATTAGTTTAGTGTTCTGAGTAACAGGCCATGAAGCTTTCTCTTGGTCCGATGTCTGGTAACAGATGGACAGAAGCTCTTTGCACTGCCTGTCTTTTCATTCATAGCCCTGATAATTCCAAGACTCAACCTCAAAAGCTGAATCCTATGTGTGCTTTCTGTTTTTTCAGAGACACCTTGCACCTCTGCTGGGTCTGCAGACTGATCTATTTTTCACTTCTTCACAGTTCACTCTTCCAGGAGGCACACATGAGCAGTTGTTATTGACAACGATTTGGACAGTATTTAGTGTTTTGCCTTTTTGTCAATTCTGAAATCCCCTGTATTTTCATTCCATGGAGATGTTAGAGACATGCCAACATCTGAAACTGCACCATCCATTGTTGTGATTAGGTTTAATCTAATGCTTGGTTTTATTTTGGTGGCCAGATCACATAATTTGGAGATCAAATGCCTCCCAAACTAGCCATCCTCCTGGTCTGATCCCATACCTTTACAACTAGCAGCTTAGCCAATTCAGCCTCCTTACCTATTTTCTTTAGAAAACCACTCCCCCGTCTTACTTATTTGAACAAACAAACAGACAACAAGCCCCCCACAACGTAGCTAAGGAAATGGAGATCTAAACAAAAATGCTTAGGACTTCATAGAGACCCTTTTTGATTAAGCTTTTTAACATCTGATGCCTAACCACTGGGATTTACAGTAAGGAACAGTTAAGTTAGAAAGCTTCTGTGAGTTAGGGAAATTCATGTACACCACAGTCTGAAGTGCACACAGTGAAATGTTACAGTTACAGCTGTCTGGAGATGCAATGTGAAAACAAGCATTTTAAAAGATGATTGTTCTGAACACTCCTTTAAGCACACAAATGTACCCCATTTAAGCTTTCTTTGCATCACATATCTGGTATAGGAGAGGTAGAATTAGCTGTACTAAAACCTCCTTAGGCTTCTCCCTGCCACTAGAGAAATCCTACCTTGTAATTCCAGGTAGGATTGTATCGAAGGTCTTGTTGGGAAGACGCAGGATTCCTGGGGCAGCAGGTAATACAAAGCTAATACAATAAAGACCATCCAAAGAGCTATTTCTTCTCAAGGAGCTATTACTACTACCTCTAATTTCACAAGCCAAACTGATTGGACACCTTATGTGAGTTAGATAAGAGATTTCCCCATGGCTTAAATTACTGCATAGTGCAAAGACTGCTGAACACTAAGGGTACTNTTGAGGTTTCAATCAGTGTTACACTTTTTTCCCCCCAAGTTTGTACCCCTGAGTCAGACATTGAATATTCATTGTACAGTAGGTACAGAAACTAGTGTCTACTTAAAAAGCAACAGATTTGAATGGCCATTGCTTCAGAAGTGTTAAACAGTGACAATAACCTTTCATATGGGAGAAGGAAAAAAATAGCATTCTCATTTGTTCTTAGTTTATAACTAGGTAAAAGGTCTCAACAGTTTCCAACCACATTGTTTCTGTGTGTTAGGCTGAGATTTGTGATAAATGAAACCTTCAGTAAGGAAACCTGTTGGAGCTGCATTGTTTGAGTCTGCACGGTTGAGAACGAGTACAATAACGCAAAGCAATCTTTCAGAGTTATAAGTTGCATGAGACCATGTTAATCTTGGAGCACTATGTGAAGGTAGGCAGAGTTCTTAGACTAAGGGGGTCTAAACTCAATACCCCTTATATCCAATATATTTTACTAGAGTAATAACTAACTTGCTATAACTTCGGCCTTTCGGCCTCTATTACAATGGAATATTAACACTTTCACTAACTTAAACATGGTAACATTCAGCTCACTAGAACTTCTGCTGACTGTCTCCAAGAATAATTCATGCCTTTTGCACTTTTCTTCTTGCTTTCTTTACAACATCAGGATTAAAAGCTTATTTAGAAGGCAGGTTCAGGTGCAACAAGGACTCACTGTTAGTCATTTGGTTTGTTCTGAAAAAAGTGTGTGAAGGACCACGCTATGTTAATGGGTTTAGGAGAGTCTTCATCATCCTTTGGGGGAAGAAGAAACTGTCGAGAATTAATGGAGCATGGGCTCCCAAAAGACGCATTTTCATTGTTGCTTTCAACTGATCCAGGAGAGTCCGGAGTGTCCATATTCCAGGCATTTGTGTTTGCTTGAGGTCTGTAACCTGCAGTTTTATCCAATTCTTCCTCCATAGGTGAGTGACTTTCCTTATTCAGAGCACTGATAGACAGCTGCATTTGTGGCTTATAGCCTGCTTTAGTCACTAAGTCTGTGTCTGGCTCCTCCTCTGATTTAATTTGAGGCTGATACATTGATTGGATGTCAATGTAAACCACCTGAGATGACCCTCCAGGTTCATCAGTGGGGGGATTTGAGATCTCCTCTTCAATAATAGGAGGGCAATAGGACACAACAACATGGTTCTCCATTTCTGAGTCAGAGCCATCTTCAGGCACAGCAGTGTCTGCTGCTGGGGACATCATCTCTGTGTCTTCAATCTTGGGAGCTGCAGACTGTGTTTCCACTACTTCAACACTATTGGGGGTGCATGGGTTCATTTCCAGTGTTTTAAGTGTCTTTTTCCCCTGAAGTGAGAAAAACGAGAAGGGGAAGAGACTTAGTGAAAAAATCTGGAAAAGATGAAAGCAACAACTTGCCCAAATTACAGCAGTATGTCAAGCTTGTGGACTGTACTCATCCCATGGCCATTAGCATGATATAACCACAAAAAGTGGTTATCATTTTTTGGCTCATCACATATTGCTGTTAATGTAAAAGGTATCTTACACAAATTAAAGAGACCTGAGATCTTGCACTAAGTGTTTGAGAACTCTTTCCCCAAATCTTGGCTTTGTATAACCCATTCCAGAAGGCTGTTTAAATGCCCAGTTCCAATTGCTGTAACTACCAGGAGACTGGGATATGGCATATACACATCTCCATACTTCCTACTTCTCCTAACACTATCACAAAGATGGGTGTGTTACTCTCATTATCATGTACTGACATTTCTCCTTAGTTCAGGAGAAGAGAAATGCAGCAGTCCTTTCCTAGTTCAAACATTGCAATTAACTACATCAACAACAACAAAGATCTAGATAGCACCTGACAGAAGTTACTCAGTAAATTGGCTGGTTTTCCCTGGCCACAGAGTTTTTTCTGCAGTTGGAACAGATGAGTCAAGGTTTGTAAAAGAATTCTTTAATTTGTGGTATCTTTCAGAAGTTTAAAATATCAGATTTAAAGTGAGGGTTACCTCACAAATGTTCCTCTGAAACTGCAGTGCCTTACTGTTCTCAGGATTCGGGATCTCTGGATAAAATGTTTCTTTAATCCTGTAAAGATGAAAGAATAAACTTTCATAAGTTAGCAAGGCCTGAAACAGATTGCAAATACACAGATGGAGTCAGGACATTTCTCTTTAATTCAGAATACTGAAGACATCTGGTGCAAAGATTTAGTGCACTGAACTTTTCCTGAGTATAATGTAAAAAACAGCAACCTTTTCTTTTTTTAAGTGGGGAACTTGATATGACACATTTACTAAAAGCTGAAGATGGGATTTCTACCTGAGTATTTGTGGATGGCATACAAATGACATTATGCTGCCAGTTTATTTCCATTTGGGAATTATTTATGAACAGTGCTCACTGGGAGAGAGGCACCTGAAAAACCTTCTTGCATCCTCACTCTGACCTCTCCAACTCAGTTTCTCCCTCACCTTCTACAATGTGTTTTTGTCACCCAGCTTTTCACAAAGCCGGCTCACTGACATCTTGGAGTACTTAAAGAAAACAAAGAGTGACTACAACAATGGAAAACCCTAGCACTGAAACAATTCCAGATGAGAACTGAATGCAGGCACTTACCATTCCCTCTTTCGGTAGCACAAGATGCTGGCCACCACTCCAAGCAGCACCACCACTGCCACGGGGATGAGAATTGCAATGATTAATCCTACAGCTGGAGGACAAAAAAGGAAGACTGTAAATATATATCCAAAGCTATCAGCAAGTTTTAGGCCGTTTCTAACATTCTCACCTATTAAAGATCATTTCACTAAATCTAACAGTGGTCTGTAATCAGTGAACTATCCCACTACCCTTTCCCTTTGCTGGAAGGGCAAAAGTCCACCCATAAACAGAGCTGATTCAGTGTCAACTACAGGAATCAGCAGATACTTCTGATTGCTTAACTGCAAAAGGCTTTATGTGCAGCACAAGACCGATGGCTGCTGTGATTCTGTTCTCACTAGCACTGGAATTGCACTTCGATGCTACCTGAGCTGGCCAAGCCTTTGGTAATGGCTCTTACAGGCCAACAACTCATTGCACAAACTGCATTGTCTTTTATATGGTTTACAAAGTTTCGAGTAGCCAGGTTTTGGCTCCAATACATTCCACTGCCTTCCTCCATAGATGTTAAATGCCTCAAGTTTGATTTTTCGTGTATTTCAGTTGCATTGCAGTGTCTTTCATTAGAAATATCTTTTTTTCTCTCTCATTCCCCTAATTGCCTTTCTGTGTTTGTTTCTGTCAGGGGATCAATAAAACTGAATTCAAAGCAGAGAGGCATCTGTTTACAATTCTGAAAATGATACGTATTTCCACAATGTCTTTTTTCCCACCATCTCTTAGCAAATATTCATCATGGGAAACCTGACAAAAACAACTAGCTGCTTGAGAAGACTAAGCTCAGACTCCACTATATTTAGTAGTAGCTTAGAAGTTATTTTTCTTGCATACTTTACACCATGAACTACAAAGTAGCTGTAATAAGAAAGGATCTTACCCTCACTCTGAACTGTACCAATTTTTATATTTATAAATAACCAACTAAAGAGAGGAAAAATTAGACTGTAGGACCAAACTACCCAAGGGGCCAGGAGAAAACTCCAAAAAATAAGCTCATCTTTATAAACATTGTACAGCTCCCGTGCTGAAGACAATGAACAGGGACAATCAACTTACAGTCTTCCTTTGTCACCACATAGAGGCTGTTTGGAGGGCTCAACCCACCAGCAGTGTAGGCTTGTAGTTCCAGCTGGTAACTTGTTTTGCCTTGAAGATCAAGTATTTTCATAGACTTCTGTGTCAAGTTAGTGATATTGTTAACTTTAAGTTCTGGATTCCCTGTTTGTTTGGAAGCAGTAAGAAAAGCATAACTGTATAAGAAAGGATTCACAAAGACAACCTGAACTTTAGCAAAACTTTGCTGAAGTCAGCATATGAAACCTGATACAGTCTGTGTAAAGCAAAGTTGAAATAAAGATCCCTACCAATGCTGCCTGCTCACCAAACAGCAGAGGAGTGTGGTAGTGTTGCTGCAGGTTGATCTCATTTCCTTACACTCCTGCTTGTCCTTTTATGTTAATGGGAGTCAGGCTTCAATTCTGTCCAAGATGTGGACTGGAAGAATATACCCTATTAAATATAGCCATGTAATCTCCCCCTGTCTCATCTACTCAAGCTATCTGTGCACAGGACAGCGTGACACATTGCTGCTTAGTCACTGCATAACTTTATGGCCTCACTGAGCCAGGTTTTCTCCAGCTTTTGCTTCATATTGAAAAAGAACCATGCTAACCACACAAGGAGCTGATTATTTTAAATGCCTTTGTCACATAACAGGCACCAATTATGCTAATGAGTAATGCAACTGAATTATTATTAAAGCATCTTTTTATTAAAGTGAAATTAAATTATTAAAAAAAAAGATAAAGAGAGTGTAAGCAAGGAAGTTGCAATCTATACAATTCATTTACCTGATTCTGAAAGTCTAGGCTTCAAAGCATCTTTTTCACCTTTTGCAAAGGAAAGAAGATACCCTTTTAAAAACCCTCGGCATTCTTCAATAGGAATGTCTTCCCATTTTACCAATATAGAATCTGAAGAAGTTTCTTCAACAGTAAAATTTGGTGCACTTTTTGGAGCTGTAGGGAGAATTATGAAGGAAGAAACTAGTAAGAAATCACCTTAATATTAAGGTGGAACCATGTGTGTGTTCCATCAGTTTTACTTTAAGGCTAGGATTTCCAGCTTTTTCTTCAATATGTTTTCCCTCACTGGCAAGAACATATGAAAAGACTTAGTAGGTGATGCTAAAAAAGTACAACTATGTTGGTCTCATTGTTACTAACTACTCCAGTATTACCTACTGAAAATGCTGAAAGAAAAATTTCTCTTTGGTCAGACTTTTTTCAGACTCATACATGCAAATACCCTTCTTCCTGCCAGAAAACCCAATAGACTCCGTAAACATTCAGAAGATACAAATTACTTAGCTTTTAAAGGCTTTAACTCTTCACTTCATAGCTTGTCCTAAAATTAATCAAACTTCACATTCCTATCATGGAAATCTATCTTAGCTTAAAAGAACTACTCTTAGCAGTCTTTACAAGTCCTTATTTCAATAACTGAAGTCTACTGAGAGGTCATGTGCTCCAGGACTTTGTCTGACACTTGGCTCTTTGATCTACCAGTGCTGCACTTATGTTTGAGAATGCACCTATATTTTCTCTTGGTTATCTGTCCAGAGGGAAATCTGGAGTTTTACAATGAACCTATGCTCTTGTGCAATGTGAATACATTTCTCAGACCCTAATCCATTTCTTCTGCATGTTCAATGCATTTTTAGTCCCCCAAAATCTTTATACCTTCAAAAATTCCAATCTGTTTGAACACATATGGAAAACTCTTCTGGAAAACTGTTCAGAATTTTAGAGATACAAATGATTGAAAGTAAGTTTCTGGTAATATTGCCTTAACCTCACCTTCAACCTTAGCAATGAAATAAACAACTGCCTTTCCAAGGGCTCAGATTATGTCAGAAATTCAGTTTTTCAGGCAAACTATTTTAGCAGATCAGACATTAAACTTCAAAGTGAAACTGAGTGCTGCAGTTACAATACAATACAATACAATACAGCTGTGGTGTTAAAGAGTAAAGTCATGTTCAGACACCTGGGAACAGAAAGCATTCAGACTCTAATTCATCTCCAGGCTAGCAAAGTTCAGCTCTGGGTCAAACCCCAGTTACCCACGCAGGATTAGTATGGGACACAATACAAGCACAATTCTCAAAGGGGCTCGTGCTCTAACATCTAGTTCTGGTCTAAGAAGTGTTTTCAAACCGTAAAGTTATGGACACTTTTTATTTTTGCTGAGCTGTACCAAATGTGCTCAGAAGTTTACTTTGACTTGATGAATCAAAAAAAAGTTGCCTCCTCTCCTGCAGAAGTGACGCCAGCGATGTATTTCAAATCATGCATATGCCTCCAACACTGAAGACTACTGTCTGCAGCATGAACCTCTGTGACATCCTGTGCCACCACACAAGCTGGAGAACACAGGGTTACTACATACTTGGAACTGCCTGGAAAAATGTATTACAGTTATACACAGAGAGCAAATAGAAATCAGTAGTACTGCATGGTGATTCTGGTTTCAATCTGCTGCTGCCAACACTGAGCCAAAAATAGACACAGTCTAAAATCACTTTGTATAGATCCTGAATGATAAAGTGCACTTACGCAGCTCTTTCATATACCCAGTTACGTTTTTCAACAACTGGTATCCCGTGGATTTGCAGCCATACAGTGAAAAGTTGTATCTCACACCAGGTTTGAACAGAGCTGCAAGAGAAAATTGCGGTAAGAATATTTCACTTCTGAAGAATGACGCTTTTAGATTTCACATGATTATTATATAAATATGCATTAAAAATTACAAAGTGGAACTGTATAAATACCATCCCTACTTGTAATTCCTATAAAAGCCATGCCATCAGATGTGGTTTAGAAGCAGTAACCTAATCTAGCTCCCAGAGAAAGTTTAGTACTAAACAATGAGGATTGAAAACAAGCTACTCAAATTGCATAAATTGCTCTTTCCATGGGGAAACACAAACTGAAGTTACCAGAAATAATCCCCTTCCTTTCCTCCCACAGCAACCGTGTAGATCCTGCCTATTCCTCAGAAATACAAATGCATTTTGAAATAACCAGGCTTATTGGAGCAATAGTACAAAACCTATGCAAATAACTCTCAAAAGCGATAATGAAGCACCTAGCAATGAACTTCAGTCCTGAACTGACTTTACAAAACAGATAGTCATAAAAATTATGCTTCCCGTGTCTTTGGTGGAGACATAGGTGTTTGATACTACCATGTGTAAATAATTTACCACTTTCTGGGATTTTCTCAAGTGAGGGCCATACACTACTTTCAAGATTTTTTCTAAACAAGATGCCACTATGAAACTATACAGAGGTCAAGTGGGTTTTGCAAGCATTCAGGTCCAGCCTGAGAGATTCTCCTGATAGGATTAAGTGCAGAGGTAGATTTGACAGCTTGAGCCCAGCTTGAAAACTCCCACAATGTGCTGCAAAAGCCATCCCAGGGAAAAGCTTTGGAGGAGTAGGGTAGGGCAGCACTGGACAGACATGGTATTGTCTGCTTAAAAAAAAGCAAGCTCTAGATAGCACAAACCAAAACAACATGGACACAGTGCTGTAATTACAGAGAGGAAAACATATTGCCCCCACCCTCATAGGCCTCACTCCCCCTCAACTTTCCTATGTACACAGCTCCAAGAGGTTTTTTTTCAATGGAGACTTTAATACTGAACTCTTCTAAAAAGCAAATATATAGCGTTTTAGAAAGCAGAGAAAAAGTCCTACATCTTTCATGGGTCCTCTCTTTCCTCTTCTGCTCCTACTAAGTCCCACCACAGCTGAATTTCATTTCCCTGATCTGCCCACTAGCATCTAGAGACCTGGAATGTGCCCTATTCCAGGAAATTTCAATTGCTGACAGCAAGCCAACACATGGAGGTCACACTTAAAAAAATCTGCCTCATGTAAAAACAACGGATTAGTCTTCCCCCATCCTGAGCAGTACTGTTTATGTTTAGAATCCAAATAAAACCCCAAACCCTAGATTAACCATCATGCATTAGGCTGAGTTAGGAATTTGTTGGGTATGGCTAGAAGAGGTAACTTCAAAACAGTTAATAAACATAAGATGATAAAAGTTAAGTCAAGACTGATATTTGGATTTGGCAAGACTGTGTAAGAAATTAAAATAAACACAGTACCAAGTAGGATTTCATTTATTTACACAAGTATGCAGCAATGAAACAATCTTCAACCTATAGCATCAGTGCTGCTCTCATTCCACTCACGCTCTCAACCAGAAAGACTAGTAAGTAATTATTTCTGACTTACCAGATTTTATCACTGCATTTGTTGTATTTGGAGGATATTTCTGCCAGTCCACACTACATGGTTCAGACCCAGATGAACGACACCATTTTACCACATAGCCACAGGTTATATTGGGATAAGAATCCCAAGAAATATTAATTCCATTCCCCATTGCTACGGCCTGACCTGTTATGACATTGTCTGCAACAAAGGTGACACAAAAATCCATCAGAGAGCAGACACTTATCTATAGTCCAAGATGAAAGAAAGCCTTCCAGCTGCAGCACAACAGCCTTAGGAACAGCAGTCATTTCTAAGAATGAGAGGTGCACATGAACTGTGAAACTCGAAGGGTTGCACTCAGCTGTGCTTTCTGGAGTGCTTGAAATCAGACGTAGCCTGCAGCAAATCCCTCAGCCAGCCTTAAGTATGATGATGAGAAATGCTGCAACTCAGGACTGGCTTAAAAAGCACTTTTTCGAGGTAAGGATTTACAGTAGATGTCAGATTCCAATATGATTTGACACCAATTTGGCAGGAGCCTCCAGCTATAAATTCCTGCTGTCATTTCATGAAATGGTTTGCTTTGTGTTTCTTTCAACGTGTCTTGCTGTCACTTGCCCAGCCACAGACAACCATTTTTCACCAAGAATCAACAGCAATAATCACATCCTGGCAAACTTTATGGAGGCTTCAGTCTACCAAGGGTAAATTAAACAAATAACACACAAAAACCCCAACCCTCCCATATCCCTCCCCCCCAAAAAAAACCTCCAAAAGCTTTGCCTTTACTCTATTTTTCTTGTTTCTGATTATCAAAGGCTTAGTTGCCCTTGAAGTGATCAGATCTGGGAACAACTTCTGATTCCTGCAGCTTCCCTCCATGGCTGTCCGTCAGATGGGACCCTGCAGAGCTAAGGGATGATTTCCAAGGCCACCACAAAGGCAGTGGCCCCACAACAGATCTGCAAAAACAATCTCAGCGTTTCAGTTTTCCTTTTTCAGTGTTCTCATTTATGCTCCCTATTGAGTCTATTATTTCATTTTATTAAAGCTATAAACTATGGAAGGCTGAGGGGCAAGGACAGTTTTTAAGAGTCAGTGCTGTGAAAACTTTACTCTCACTAACATGCTGTGAATGTTGACGTACTGTCTATTTTTCAATAATTTTAACATACACTAAGTGTACTATCCTTTTCTAGCTTGTTCATGGCAAGAAAAAGATGCAAGATTAAAAAAGCAAGTCAACTTCACAAGTGTTTCTGTACTTTTTCTGAAAAACTAGTATGCATCCAGTGAAACTACCCTTCTATGATGCTGGAAAGACAGTATTTCTAATCAGTCTGCTTTAATTTTCCTACTTACAGAAAAGAGCTTTTATTCATAGTGAGGACATACTCTAAATGCTTAAATACTCAATTTTATTTCCTGAGCTAGATGACTAAAAATTCACCATGGGCAGTACTGCTCATTTTGTTGTATTTATAGCTGCAACCTAGATTAGGAGAAAACAACCACTAGCACTAGAGTACTGCTGTGGTAGGGAAGCCTGGAAGAGCCAGATTACATACCCTGACTCTACAAAGCACTTTTCAGAGACAGTGACAAATTAATTAAGGCAGAGTATCCTTTGTGTTTTCAGTTTTCAGACAACCTCAGCAGATCTCCAGCTTCAGAGCCACTGCTCTCTTATGGGCATTAAAAGCACTTACAGACTGTACACAGGAAGCAGACAGAAAAGATGTTTGGGCAAAAATGTCATCCAGTTCAGTCAATGAGTCATCTTTCATGACTCCAGTCTGTGACTCAGATAATTCCTATACCAACTTGGGAGCAAATCTTTAATGAGTACAAGTTGGGTAACACCAAAGGGAACCTCAGGCATTTGAGAGAAAGCTATAAATGAGTGCAAAGTTCTAGCTGCCATCAGCTATCCCACACCACAAACCTATTACTGAGACCTCTCTGACTCCCAGAGTTTTGTTCTTTCACTGCTGAGGGAGAGCTCTGAAAGCACTTTCAATCAGCTGTTCCATACAATCACTTCTCCCTCCAACAGGCAGACTAAGAACATACTTTAAGGTATTGGTGTTGGTGCTGTGTTCAGTTTGGGGCTCCTCAGTACAAAAGAGACATGGAGCTCTTTGAGTGAGTCCAGTGCAGGAAAAAGATGATGATTAAGGGACTGGAGCATCTCTCTTAGGAGGAAAGACTGAGAAGCTGGGCCTGTTCAGCCTCGAGAAGAGATGATTGAGAGGGAATCTCATCAATGTCTATCAGTGTCTGAACGGATGGTGCCAAGAGGATGGATCAGACTCTCCTCAGAGGTGTCAAGCAATGGAACAAGAGGCAACAGATAGAAACTGATGCACAGGATAAGGAAGAACTTCTTTACTGTGTGGGTGATTGTGCACTGGAACAGCTTGCCCAAAGTGGTTGCGGAGTCTCCCTCACTGGAGATAATCAAGAACCATATGGACACAATCCTGTGCCATGTGCTCTGCGACGGCCCTGCTTGAACAGGGAGGTTGGACTGGCTGAACCACTGTTGTCTCTTCCAAACTTGCCCATTCTGTGATGCTTTGTTTTGGAGAAGCTCAAGAAACATTATGTACAGTGGTTTTCCTTCACATAGAAAAACCTTGGTTTTGCATCTCACAGTGGATCTCAGTCAAAACACATTTCTTCCTGTGATAGAAGGCCCTGTCTTATTAGGACCTGAGTTGCAAGACAAGAAATGTTGATATCTGTTCTCTGGGTGGGCAAGAATAAGCAGACCCATGCGTGCTCCTGGCAAACAAGCAGAGAGAGGCCTTGCAATGTAAATCTCTCCTCCCTGCAGAGAATCAGCCAAATCTACGACTAGAGATTTGGGCTGTGGGGATTACACTCTTCTTGGCATGCAGGGAAGCACAGGCTCTCAATAACCATGTGCAATATTATCTTCTTCCCAAGCTCAGTGTTACGAGTAGAAAATCATTATCTGGCTCAGCTGCTTCCCTTTACAAAAGCCCTCAGCAAGAGCAGCAGTGTTTCAATTGGAAAGCTAAAGCCCTACCTCCTTTTTAAACACTGGCTCCCTAGCACAAGGATGCCAACACTTTACCAACCAGCCCAATTAATATTCTCCTGCAGAGCTCACAGGCATTGAGCTGACAATTCTTGCCTCAAAAAGCCACACAACATTCCCAAAACTTTATTCTGATTCTTTTTAGCATGTAACACTTCTCAAAAAGAACACAGAGAAATAAACTGAGCTCCCTAAATATCAGAGATCCACACCAGTGCTTTGAAACCTCATTCTTTTTGTTCTTGGGAGGTCTCCAGAAAGCACAGAGTTGCAAAGACTGCACACTATCACCCTTTTTTATAGAGAGTACAATTAATTGGAGAGACACAGAAGACACCTTTTTTCCTCCTACCCAGTAGATTTGGATGGGGAACTAAACACAAACAAACAAAGCATTATTTTTCAATAAACAAACACACACAGGTATTGTTCAGGCTTTCAAAGTGTTTAACTCAGCTGGGAGCACTCACCACTTGGAAGTTCCACACTTGTTATCATTGAAGGAGGAGATGAACCTGCATGGTTTTTGGCTACAACACTTATTACACAGTCATT
This sequence comes from Sakesphorus luctuosus, assembly GCA_013396695.1. NCBI lineage: Eukaryota > Metazoa > Chordata > Aves > Passeriformes > Thamnophilidae > Sakesphorus > Sakesphorus luctuosus. Next base: position 182,423 of record VWZD01009382.1, on the reverse strand, counting down.
TTTTCCAAGTTTTATCTCAGTACTGTTTGAGGGTTCAGTGACTACTTTATGCTCCAGTGGTGTCTCTAGCAGGTAGCAGAACACTTCGTGAGACACTATTTTTCCATTGGCTTCAGAGAGGGATAAGGGCTATAAACAGGAAAAGACTGCATTAACACCAAAGTGCAATATCCCGAAGATGACACAGGATAATATCAATTTAATGTTCCTGATCTAATCTGGTGACTGTAAAAGACTATGAGGCAAAAAAGTTATGCAAGTGTGACTTGGAGAATTAACCCATAAGTTCCTAAGTTTTTAATTTTCATTGGGATGTAAAAAAAGTTTAATTCTTCCTGTGAAATGCTTCTCAATGCAATGCTTAAATTATAAAACTTTCATATTTTCATTTGGGGAACAATATTTGTCTCAATGGATGGTTCTCAAAAAAAGCTAAGAAAAGCAGTCTGGCTTATAGACTGTAAACTTCACTAATTTATAAATGGGTAAGGAAATATTTTTTGTACAGTTACATTTTAAAAGTTCAAATGTCCTATCTACCTTCCAGAAGATTTTCACACTTTCTCCAGAAGGACTTCTCTCTCTCCAGACGTCTGGTCCTCTTGCAGGAGCTAAGAAAAAAAATGAGTGGTAGTTTATTTTCCCAAGTGGCACAGTAGACAATTTGCCATCTATTAAAAATTAACTTTTTAGATGACTAATTTAAAAATATACAGCCTCAAGATCAACATTTTACCACCAAAGAGCAGAGAAACTTACGAGCTTCTGATGTTGTGTACTCCTCTATCCGGCTCCAATCACTCCACCTCCAGAAATGGTCAGCAGCCGAACACCGCACTCTGAACTGGTATTTGGTATAGGGGTGCAATGCATTCAGCTGAGCTGTGTAAGCTGAGAGTTTCCCACCAGGCATGGAGACATTGTGCTGTTTAAAATTTACAGAAATTGACATGATACATATATTTTTTTTCTCCTAGATTATGCTGCAAGCCAACACCTAAAAAGGTGGTATTTTTCCCCAAGAATTCTGACAGTGTGAAAGCTGCAGTCAGGTCCTATGAAGAAAATAATGAAGAAGAGAAGTATTTCCTATGCAGTCACCCTAACAAAGGAAAAATTTTCAGAAGTCCACCTAAATAAAGTCATGTATAGCACAGAAACTGAAATACAAGAGTAGGTTGGCACCTTTGAGATGTAAAGAAAGAAAATGAGAAGGAACATGGATGAGCCTTCAACGAGATGAGCTCTTCACACAGTAGCAGGCTATTGCTTTCCATCTACGACATCCAGTTCCCCTCTCTCCCAAATGCAGCAAAACTGTCCACACGAGGCAGGCCAGAATTTCAGTGCTGCTATTCAGAACCTGCACTTCCACTGAGCACATGCACATCAAACTGTGGGGACAGAGGCCTTTTGCCTAAGAGACGTGCACAAAAGTACACTAAAGACAGTCTGAGCGAGATGCTTATCATGCAGCCTGCTTCCTTCATTTTTCCTTCAAAAGGTACTCTCCAAGAACAACTCAGGTGATGTCAATTCACAGCTCTCATGACAGGACTGGTCTCTGCTATTATTCTTAAAATGGTGCAAGTCTAGGGAGCATTTCAGTTTCACAATTACTTGAAGAAATTCTAAGCCTGGGAATATTTTTTACTGAATCTAATTATAACACATGTGCAACACAGCTGCCAAAAACCAGATTCCAAGTGACTTTAAGATGCAACTAATCGTGCATTTCTAAAGCCAAATGACGACTTCAAAAATACTAGAAAAGCCAGCAATCTCTCATATGGCTGGAGAAGCTTCTGAAAACATCCTCAAAATGCCATGTAAAATCCCATAATAATTTCACAGCTACTTTTGTTTGTTACAGAGAACTCCTGCAGTTTTTTTTATTAAGCAACCAGGGACAACATAGCAAAGCTGTAAAAGCTTCTACCAAGCTGTTTGCTACACTACAAAGAGTAGCAAAGAGCTGCAGGCTCTGATATAGGTGCAGGGAATCAAACTGCTGTGGAAGTGTAAAACTTGACCATCTCCCGCTGCCCCAGATGATTGCTCTGGTAGCAGAGTTCATAAGTGAGTGCATGGCCCAGGTTTTGAGCTGCACATTCCAAAAATATCTATGAGTTCCTCTGCAGTACCTAATCTCTGGTATTAGTTAACACGTCATTACAGAGAAAATATAAAAGCTTAAGGCTTATGCACTCATTAAATGCTTTCAAAGTATTTTAAAAATACTCTACCAGAGCGTGTATTAACTACTACCCTATTATTTTAGAGGCATGCACATAATGATTATCTTCAGTCTTAGGTGCATAATTTCTGTGGCTTGATTTATTCAAGGCTGTGCCTGACTGCTGTGCCCAACCAGCAACTAAATGCAGACGGTAACAGAATACTGCTAAAAATCAAATAAGCACTATAAAAAGCAGCCTCTGAGGTTAATGTGCTCAAATGACAAATTCAGGCTTTGCACACCAAGACCTAGCAATTCAGCATGTACCTACCCAAAATGGTCAGAGAACTGAATACACAAAGAAACTGGGGGTAAATCTCAGGCCAACTGAACATGCAGTTGTCATTAGGCTTCTCCAGTGGCAGACTAAGTTAAGTAGTACAGAATAAGAGGATATATTCCCACCACCTACACTCAGTTTCTGATGCTGGTGCCTAAATTGGTATCCTAAGCTCCTCTGACAGTCAGCAGAGTAAACATGCAGCTCCAGTCAGTGACGCGAAGGACCAAAGCTGGGCAGCAGCCGGAAGCCTCAGTAGCTGAAAACCTGAACCTCACCCAGAAATATTACCTTCTCTCCTGCTGCAGAGGTCCTCTCTGGGGGATTACCTTCTGATACATGCAGTGGAAGAATCCTTCCCTATCCTGTCTCTGCATCACTGACATACAAGCAGGTTCAGCAGCTGCCTATTATGGCCACATACATGTTAACTGCTGACAGCAAATAAATGAACTGTTGTCTAAGGGGAAAAATTAAAAGAGAAATTCAGCTGTGGACTACAAGATTTGAAAAAGCTGCTGTGGAAGTCTGCAGGGGAGCAGTGTATTCTGGAACAACTTTGTGTTAATGGTTAATGTTAAGTTTGCACCAGGAAGGACTAAGCATAAGGACTGTTACCTAAAGGGGTAGCATAAAGAACTCTGCACAGTCTCCAAGTACCAAATAACTCGGTGCGTAATTTGACTTTTCTCTAAACTGTTTAAAACAAAAATAAAAAAAAAAGAGAGAACCCAGCAACAACAGAGAGGAGCAGAAAGTTTTCTGATTTTAGTAAATGAACTTCTACTCATTACTACATTAATCATTTAATTAGATGATCAGAATAAACTGTTAGCAAGAAAAGAACTTGAAATGTGATTAGTACAGTGAAAAAGACCAACATTTGTGCCAAAAATAATCCATTATAAGCAACACTTACCAATTTTTGCTCAGAGTGACCGCTGCTAATTTCAATTTGACACAGAAGCCTGATCTCAGCAAAGCTGCCATTTATAAACCAACGCAAATGGACGCTTGTAGAGTTGTTCCCAGAAACAGTCAGCTTTTCTGGGGTTTTTGGATGAACTTAAAAAATAAAGAAAAAAACCTTCAGTTCTAAAGAAAAAAACACATTCATTTTAGTTCAGAAAAATCTGATTTTAAAATATCAAATTTAATCAGAAGGGTAAGTGATCCAATCAGCAACTGGGACAACTGGTACTGGGAAAAACACCTGTGAGCAGTCTCATTCCTAACTGTCTTCTCAGCTATCAAACATGGAAACAGATTTACTTAAGACTGAGTGTACTGGCACACATGACAAAAAGTTGGAGACACAGAAAAACATTTTCCCTCTTACTGACTTCATCCAAAAAGTGCTCTGAGAATTCTAATCTCAGAAATAGTTGATCTGGGACCTAGACAAGAAAAAAATGCACTGTCTTCATGTTTAAATTCAGTTTTTTCGGGGACAGCAGAACACCGCAACCAATAGGAACACCTGAAATCTCAGGTGTGGTTGTGGAGACAGAAGGAAGAGAGTGGGGAAGACAATGCTAGAGAGGTGGTCATCTCCCTTTCCTTGTTTAAACTGAAGGTCTAATGAAAGAAGTTATTTCTTTCTCCAGGCTATGACAGCAGATGATCATGGCTATTACCAATGGCGTGTAATTGTCCCAATATTACCTTTTATCTTTCTGTACTACTTTTTATGCTCCAGACCCTGATGTTGCAAAATTATATGATATTTTGCTGTATAAGAAGAGACTGAAATACAAGGTCATTCACAGTTCATAAAGTTACACCTAAATTTAAATTATTGATGTGTAATAGAATATGAAGCAATACATAAACTTCTCCAGAGAAGTTGTGGATGCCCCAATGCCAGAAGTGTTCAAGGCCAGGTTGCATGGGCCCCTGAGCAACCTGATCCAGTGGGTGGCATATGGTGGGAGGTGGGGTATGGGGAATGTGTGTGGTGTGTTGGAATTAAATGATCTTTAAGGTCCATTCCAACCCAAGCCATTCTATGATTCTATGATGAACAGCAGCTAGCTAATTATTAGATCACAAGTGGCATTTATCATACAGCAGTGTGTGCAATCTGGTAGCATTTCTCTTGAGATCTGTCATCTCCCTGTATACATTGTTGCCTCAGGACATGTCGTGAGTTATTTTCAAGTTCCAATTATTGAATACAGCAAAAGGTTGTGACAATAAAACAAAGTAACAAAAAGTATACCATCTCAGAGTTCTTCAAACCCAAATGAAACAAACGGTTAGCATTTAGTAAACATATACATTTGTCTTTTTTAGTCAATAATATTACCTCTTTGAGTTATATCAACCAAAAGAGATGACTCTGTTTGTCCAATAGGATTGGAGACACCTAATATAAAATCATAGGTTTTTTGATCAGGTATTACTGGAAAGCCACAGACATGCTCTCTGTTCATTTCATGGACTTCACATGAAACATTTTTACCAGATGTTCTACAAAATAAAAAGCAGAAGGAAAAGGTTAATTTTTGACTAAATTGATTTCTACCAACAGTTAGAAGTCTAGACTGAAAACACAGTACGAAATGGTGTGTTCAGTTCACATGGATTACAGAACTATTTGACTGCAGAGGCATATCTAACACCACAACGCAGGTTACAGTGGCATCAGTCATGACTTGCCCTGTTCTCACGTGAAACTCTCAACCTCTACTAGCATAACATTTCCATTCTCTTACTTCTCAAATGCCTGGAAAACAGGTAGGTCCTGTAAAACCACCTCACAAGTTACAACTAAGATTCTGACTTAAAGTATCTTTGTTCAGATCAGCATACATTTGCATTTAAAGAATTCTTTTAATTGCTTTCTGAACTAGTGAGATGCTACACACATTGTCTTTCTAAAAGCCCTGTCAAATCTGAACTGAAGTTTGTTACCTGGAATACATCCACTATAGCCAGTTGTTTTTTAATCAATAGCTGGAGAGACAGCCTGGTAATAGCCAAGACCAATGATACATCTTTAGGGGTAAAATCTGGAGAGTGTGTATCTGTATCTGTACGTTTTATTTGTTTTAATTACAATCTGTGTAAGCCTCTCATTCAGTAGCACAAGTTTAATTAACTTCTTCCTTCAGGCAATTTTAATCTATTCTAGCTGAGCTCTGAACTCTCTCCATTACATACTCTCTATTTCAATAGTTCAGTGTGGGCTGAGAACAAGAGTGAGAATATTTACCTGAAATGCACCGCATTAATCGCACAGCTCTGGGCTGAACAAAACAAGACTGGACAACATCCTTGTTTATAAGCTGAATATCAGCAGTCAGTGACTGAAGCTCCTTTACTCCCAATACCTGCTCTGTTTTGTCCATCTCTTTGCACCCTACTCAATGACTTTTTTAGCACTAGCACCCTGGATGACATCTGTGACCATAACAAAATCCTCATTGCCACTGACTTGCTTCAAAGCCACCATGAAATTCCATTTCTCATCAGTTTGTGTGACTCAGGCCTCTTCTGGCTCTTTTCCCTGACTGCTCCTTTGGAATTACATGGGTGCCTCCTCACTATGGGAATTTTGTTAACTCCTTACTAACTTCTAATCCCAACCACCAAGGAATTCCAAACAATGCTTCCTCACTTTTAAGGCTTTACAATGGCTTACAGTGTAAGACAAAATAGTGGGACACCAATAGACTGCTTTCTGTGGATGGCACCAGTGTTATTTGTCCCTTTTAATATTTTATGGGTAATAGGTGCGTTGCCTGCTCTACACTGTCTAATCCTTCATGCTGAGAGGTAGCTCACTACTGTATTTCCTAGTGGCATTTGCAAAATACCCCATGGCCTTTCTTAAAATTGTTTCTCTGTGAACTTCTGCCATTGTGTCTAGCAGAAGCTCAGTAAAGGTCTGACAAACAATCTGACCTAGGTTTAATATATAAAAAAATTAAATTAGTGATTTACTCCTATTACCTGCCTGTATTTTCATACTGGTCTTATTTACATTTCGGCAGCTTCACACACTAAGCCCTTTATTTAATTGTGAGTTCATAATAGCAGAAACCTTTGGGAAAAGTCATCCTTAATTCCCATTGCAATTTTGCAGGGCTAGATGAGAAGTTTCCAAGTTTAGTTTAGTTTACAACTTCCAGAAACTCTTGGAAAGTATTTTAGGCACCAAACAATGAAGACTATCACATTTAAATAGGCATAGTGCAGTAAGTCACAGGCAGCAAATGAGGTATTCCAGTTGTACTCTTTTACTCCTTTTAGTGCTGATTAATTTTACCTTTCAAATAAACTGTACTTTGTTTTTCTTTTTCCATATAGACCACTGTGTCTACCTGGTTTCCAGGTGCATTTTATTATCCGGAAGTTGGGTGTTTCACAGCTGAGGTTTTGGGGAATATCAGGAGCATCTATTGCACAAAAGAAAACCACAAAGTTAGCTCTGCCATCCTAGTGTGACATCTGGGTCGCTGGCTTCCTGCAAGCATCACCATTTGGTTTTGCTAGGCCTAGATTGTGTGATTCACAAATACATAGCAATAGTTACACTCCAACCATGTGCTTTTAGAAGTCACGATAAAACAAATGGATAACTAATATCAGCCCCATCTGAGTAACACTTGACTCTAGCATACTAAGTGGGTGGGTAATCCGGTAAATCACATGCAAACATGTTCACAAGCTTCAGGCTCTGACCTGGAAGTCTTTCACTAAAACCCTGCCAAAACTCTTCTGAAATTGTGAGCATCAGTGTAGCTGCTGAGCAATGCAGGAATGCTGTCAGCTGTGCATCACATTTTCGAACACGCCAGCCCCATCACTGTTTTGAATTCTGCAAACAAGTCATGTCAGGGAGACAGTCCCTTTAGCATGAATTCCACACTGAATCTGAAAGTTTAAGCAAGCCCTGAATGGCTCATCTACTTCACTGTGGCTTTGGAAGTGCGAGCCCTTTTATTTTAAGTCTTGTTCTTTGCTGCCATACTACAGCAGTGTTGAGTGCCTTCCTGGAGAAAGTGAGTAGTGTTTCCAACAGGGAGGGTAACCATGGTAATGTGAGATTAGGCAGAACACTTATTTCATGTCTTGTGCACTTCAGATGTATGAGACTGAGAAGATGTATGCCAAAGGCAGCACAATAATATCTGCACAGCTGCCTCAGAGATGGGGCACTAACACAAGAGGCAACAGTTGCAGTCTTAGTTCAGATTATGAGCAGTATGCCAAAAAAAGAACACCTATTTTGCCAGACCTAGACTTAGCCAAAATGGTATGTTTCCTTCCTCTACTTTTTTCTTCCCCAAATGACTCTCATCAGCAAGAGGACCATGACAAGTCCTCTCCCTTACCACTAATTAGACACTACAGGAAGAAACACTGACAAGAAACAGACTTGGCATCCCATATGTTTAAAAACTACTGTACAGGAGAAACCCGTACCTGCATAATTCTCCCACAAAAGCAAGTACTGCACAAGTAATGTCAAATGGTATATCACTGTGAAGTCATCAAAGGCTGAATTTTGTTTTGCTATTACAAACTTAATAGACAAAGTCAATGACAGGATGCATAGGTTGGAGATGGGAACAGACTGTCAAAATGAGCCCAATTTCTCCAGTCCCCTTCCTCAACCCCAAGGACCCTAAGTTCAAAGGCAGGCATTTGTACGGGGGAAAGGGATTCCAAGGAGCGGGTAGTGGAAGATGGTAACTCTCAAAATCCCTGAAGTGTGATCAAATACGAGAAAGAAAAAGGAGGTACTGTCAGTCAGTTTTTTAACAGGTATCTGTTTCTGGAACATATTTCGGAGCCTGGCATGGTTACACAGAGAAGAAACACAGTGATTCAGTATCTTTAAAGAAAATACTAAAAGGTTGGCTTAGAAGAGTGTCCAGGAAAGAGGAATTGTCGGCTGGTTTCCTTTGCTGTAATTACCTTCCAAGGAGCTACTGTCCATAATGACCATATGTTGTTGTTGCAAGTCTAACTGATTTATTGTCTTCATTTGACTGATTGGTAAATGAATGTTTGCATTTACAATTCTTGTCCCTACTCTCACTTTGCCATGGACTAAACTAGAACAGATGTGAACCTAAAGTGAGAGACTGGGAATGAATACTCATATAGCAATAAACTACTAGGTATTCCAGATCATGAAAAAGTACATTAGAACAAGAGATCAATGAAAGAAGCACCAAGTCAGGTGTAAAAGAAGAGGGCTTACATGGGTACCTTCCCATGCTCCCAAACTCAGTGTCTTCTCCATGAACTGGAATTTTCACAGTGAAATCAAACAAGGCCAATCCCAGTTCATGCTCAAAACGAAAGGCCAGGGGGGAAAAAGCCACAATAGTGTACATATACATATATAGCAGAACCCTAAGAGTCTCAAAATTATTTTGATTTTCCTAAGATTAGTGAACATAATGATACATACATCCTACAAACAGGACAGTTCCCTCCAACATTCCACTGTTGTATCTGCACACTACATTTGTCCCACTGGCATCTGAAGCATTCGCATTTAGTACTCTGATTGCGTTGCTCCGACTGCTCAGCTGTATCATTGGGTAGGGCTTTGATCCATAAGTCATATTTGTTATGTTCTGACCTTCTTCATGGACACAACAAAATGTCACATCTGAACCTACTGCCACCACAGTATCCAGAGGAAACACTCCACTCCCACTGGGATCAGTATCTTTTCCTAACAGAGAAGGGAGAAAACAAAACAAACAAACAAAAAAACACACATGAAAAATTTGCTATAAAGATGATGCTGATCAGCTAAAATGTGACTAAGAAGCACTCCATTCCATATAAATAAAGGTTTACTAGGTTTCATTAACCAGTGATTGCATTTTTTCTCTAATCAAAATATTCTCTAAGGAAGCAACCCGTCACCGCCTAATGCTTTTCCTCTGATTTTGGCTTACTTCTTTCAAAGAAATCAAAGTCCATGTGGTGGCAAGGGAACAAACATACCAGGGATCACTTCTACTGGGCTCCAGTCACTCCAATCCTTGAGGCCAACAAACTGTGTTACATTAACATAGCAGCGAATCTTCACATAGTGAGACATGCACTCCAAAGGCAAATCTGATGTCCAGTTCCAAGAAAGAATGATGTCTTCATGAGTCAGTTTTGAGTGGTATGTAACCTGCAAAGTTTTCACATCAAAATAGTAACCTAGACAGGGCTTACGTACATGTGTTAGTAATGACATATAATCTCCCAGGTGTCAACAGAATGGCAAACTAGGTGAACTAAATCATAAAATCCTCATAGATTATTGCAGTGTCCCACCTAACTTTCAGTTGCACTGTGAATTTACTTGGACAAAAGCCTAAACTACTAAACAGCCCACCAGCCAAGCAGACTGCCAGCCAGAAATACCAGAGGGCAGACATTCGAGGGAGAGCAGGAAGCTTGCCAAACATTTAAAAAAGGTATACATTGCATCCCAGTATCCTGGGCCTCTCCTATGCAGTGAAATGCTCCAAATTTTCCAAAATGAAACTTTTCTAATATTAGTCCCACGCTGCACATTTTGTCTTGTCTCCACTACTAAAATTTAGATAACAGATCTACAAATTGACTTGGAAGAACTGTGGTTAAAAAAAAGCAGTCTGAGCATTCAAAGACCACCAAGACTTGAAACACTGTCAGAGAAGTAGAGAAAATGGTGTAAAATATTGGCCATATACATAACCAGATTCTAATTAAAAAATCTCTGTACTAGATAAAAAAAAGTGTGACTAAGTACTGACAGTAGTCAGTGTTCTCATAACTTTGAAACAAAACAAGAAGCTATCTTCTAGCAGCATTACTACACTCAAGTTCTGCAAGGCTCTACAATCTTCAGCATTCTCAGCTTTCTTCAAATAACCTCTCAGAATACTACCAAGGACAAAAATTGTATATATATTTATCATAAAGGAAGAAAAGGACTTACTTCTGCGACTTTTTCCATTGTTTCTTTTCGGAGTACCTGAATTTGCCAAAAGGCATCCAGTCCGTATGGGAAGGCTGATCCATTATCACTCCACTTCAGATTTAATGTGGAAGTTGAAAAGTCAGGCGTTAAACTAAGAATGCGTGGAGTGACAGGAATAAACACTTGAAAAAGAGAGGGAGAAAAAACCCATATTCAAGTCATTAGTCAGCAACATGAGCCCTACAGGTGTTTAACAGCCACATCTCTCAGCTCTGAACTGGCTAGTAGCCATACAAACATGTACCTCATCTCTGTAATTAGAACAAGATGGGGTCTGTCATTACTTGAGCATGAAAGTTCTCAGGAAAGCACAGGTGCTGATGAATCATCAGGTAGCATTCTCTTTTGAGATCTTAGCATACAGATATGTGAGTAACTGGTCATGAATATGACTCTTTATAACGCATATTAAGGAAGATATCATATCTTTCACAACCTTCATTCAATACTGCAGAGATAAAGGAAACACAGTGACAGTCTTTGAAGCGTACATGTGAACACTTCCAGGGGTGATGACGGAAAATCATCCCCAAGAGAAATAAATTTTGGACACCAGCAGGGAAGCAGAGATTTGCAAAAAGAAGTGAGAGTAGGGAGAAAGGACAGCAGAAGCACAGGATAGAAGAAGCTCACATGAAGGTCTGAAGAAGATCATGGGGAAAGTGATTTTAAGCTAAAAGCAACTAAAAGCATGACATCATTATGTGGACAGGGCAGGGACATCAAACAGAAGATCTCTTCTATGAATGGGCAGTGGTGACACAAGAGATTGAGAAGCAGGGAAGAATTATGGTAATACAAGGGTTATGGCAGTTCACTAGGCCTGCTGTGGAATAAAACATATTTTTAAAATGTGTGATACATCCAATTCAGTCCAGAACATGGATCTTAGAGCCTGCAAAGTGTTCAGCACAGTCAACATACTGCCCACAATGATGAACCTGAGAGACTCATCCTGCCTGGAGTCAGCAATATCCTGGAGAACCAAGTGTGTTGCCCAAATATTTGTGAGTTGCATTTTGTTAAAATTCTTGATCTACTCTTAACTGTAAAAAGAAGCATGGATAAGAGGTGTTACTCACATTAGAATTTGGCTACACTAAAGGAGTAAGCAGGCAAACCAAAATCAAAGCCTAGAAGAAGCACACAAGATGGTGGCAGTGCCAACTTCAGTATACAGCTTCCTCCTTTGCATGGAAAAAAGTGGGGAATAGTCTAATTTATTTATGACTCCAATAAGAAGCAGTCTATCTCCCAAGAATAAATGCTCAGTTTTATATACAGCTGAACAGAATGAGTAAGTTGGTCATATATTATGATAATGTGATCCTGTCAGGAGTGACATATGATATAACTTCCCTTGAAGTGTTTCAAAATTGCAGGAATAAACTACTTTGTTCTTCAGCATTGACAATGGAAGAACAGGCACTAGGAAGTTCATCCTGCCTTTCCCAAGGCAAGTCTGACCAAATGCACTTTATACTCCATGCAGGTACCTCAGTACGTATAGCGGGAATTTGTTTACAAATCCTTTCTAATTTATAACTAAGACATAAAAAGGCAAAGAGTGGCGGATGTAACAGTGTTGTATTTTGTTTCCTTCTCAGATTCTGCCCTTGATTTCTCTGCTGTGATCTACAGGTAGGAGCAGTTTTCTTTCCTCTGAAGGATTTGAGAAAAAGCCCTATGACCTATGGCAGCTTTATATGGACTCAGCATTTCAACATGTTACATACAGGAATACTGTGAAAGAAAACTGCAACCACATACACATTTAGAGAATTGTTATACATAGTATAAAGGCTTTATGTACACACATAAAACCTGGTACTTACAGACATCTTGCTTGTGAATTTCAAATTCTTTGGTAGCAAAAGGAGTTCCAGAGATGCTGTTTGTGGTTATTGTCACCACACTGGAGCTCTCTGGGACTGGAATCTCAACCCTTTTCTCCTTAGTTTTAAAACAGACTGGAGGGGAGAGGTCACTGGAAAGGCAGAGAGAATTAGGCAGTTATTTCAGCTGACAGGCAGCTAATGCAAGTTGTCTTATTCTTGGACACTAATAAAACACAGTCTCTCTCTAGTAAACAGAGAGTTCCATATGAAGTTTGTGAAGGAGTGAGACTTGCATGGGATTTGGTTACTATCAAATTAACTCACCTTTCAAGTCACCTTCATTGCAGTGATAGGCTGTGCACTAGCTCTATAATGCAACTACCTAGTTAAGAGAACACTTCAAAGTGAAAACCTGACTTTTGAACGAAAATCACAGAATCATAGAATTGTTAAGTTTGGAAAAGATCTTTAAGATCATCACAAATGCAACTGTCAACCTAGCACCACCACCATGTTCACCATTAAACCATGTCCTTAAGTGCCATATGCACACATTTTTTGAACACTTCCAGGGATGGTAACTCCACCACTTCCCTGGGCACACTGTTCCAATATTTTACAAGCTTTTCTGTGAAAAACTTTTTCCTAATATCTAACGTAAAAGTCCTCTGGTACAACTTGAAGCCAACAACAGTCACATTTCTGAAACCTACAGTCACCATGTTTACATATTTAAAAATAAAGAAAATAAAAATTAAAAATAAAAATAAGAAATAAGAAAAAATAAGCAAACAATGAAACACCAAAAAACCCCAACAAAACCTCAAACTTAACACTATCTCCCTATCCCTTTATGTTTTCTGACTCTCTCTCCCTCTGTTTTTTCTCAGACTAATGACATATGGGAGCAGGCTTACCACCTGTGTCTGCATTTTAGAACGAATCTTTTAGTTGCTCAACTTATGGGGAAAGAGTAGAGGGCAGGAGAGAGGATTGCTAAGATCCCAGGTGAAAATAGTCTGTGCTTAATGTTTGTGCACTGCTTAGCATGATGTGATCTGGCTTTTGTCGTGAGGATGTAGATATATAGAGGAAACAATAATGGATGGGTCAAGTCCCTTTGCTCATTATCACTGATACACAAGTAGAAAGGCAGAAAGTTTGGAAAAATCCAGACCTTCCTCTTGAGAGAATGATGGGAGGAAGGAAGGCAGAGAGAACAATGCCAGACTTCCTGCTGAGGGACTGTTACTCACTTATGAACTGGAACAGGATCGTGGTGCTCCCATCAGCTGGAGTCAAGAGCCTGGGCTGAACTCTTAAGATTCATGCAAGACTTCAGGGTAGCAAAGGCCAGCTGAGACCTGAGTGCTCAGAAAGACTATTCCTCTTCTGTACTGAGATACTATTAGAGGATGTTTGGGCAACTGAAAAACAAAACCTCTTTCCCTCAGGGATGTCTGCACTAAGCTCAGTTCTCATCCTCTTTTGCTTCAGGGACCCCAGCCTGTTCTGCTCTGCTAAGGAGAAACAGCAGCAGCTACATGATTGTTCTTGTTTAGAGGGCAGTACCTCATAAACTCTGCACTCCTGAACTCTGGCTGCAATGTCACATATATGGATTGGTTTTTTTCATTTTTTAATAGAAATGATAGCTGGCAATGCAGCAGGAATAATGAGACACAGAAAATCAAGCATGTAGGTGGACTAAGTGCAGCCAAGTCCCGGCACCCCAAGGAAAAGTCTGGGCTGCCTGCAGAACTTACAGGAAAAAAGACAGTATAAATATCTGGACTAGGGGCAGGATCAAGATGCAGAATGGATTTGAACTCATCCCTAGCACATGATAAGTATTTGGCAGAACTACTGCATGGGGATTTGAACATGTAGTTCTCATTAGTGAAAAAAACACGTAAGATTTAAGTGTTTTTTCTAACTGTTCTCAAAATTCTCAACACACATTCACTTCAGAAAAGCTATTTTAATTGTGAAATAATTTTTACATTTCCTCTAATACAATGCTCTTCAGACAGCTTAAATTTATAAAGGTTGTAAGGCAGCCATCACGAGATTTCTCTTATTTTTCCACATATGAATCTCAACACTTATGTCATATATTCTACTGCTTTGGCCCAGAACATCAGGATTCGCTGCTTCCAACTCTCATTTCCTTTTGGATTGGACTTGGTTTGAAGATATCCCTCATGAAAACTCTAAGCAAGGGATAGGCAGACACACAGAGAAGTCTGAGTAAATAAGAGCATCTTCCAGTCCTTTGAAAAGAGTAAGAAGATTTTGGCAGGCAAATTGTTAGCATGAAACAACTTTGCCAGAAACCCTGCCATTGCCTGAGTTAACAGGGCCAGCAGGGAGCACCACCCAAGGAAAACTGATGGGGAGATGCTCGGAAACAATAGCATCACAAATTCCATGGGCAGCGACTAAGGAAAAACTGTACTTTCATTGCAATTTGGTGTTTTTCAAGCAGGTATATGTGGTACTTACTTGGTAGTGTAGCAAAAGTCAGTTTGTCCATGTCTTCTTCTGGAAGACACATCCCAATTACAGATCATTTTGTGTAAATTGTGCGTTACACATTTCAAATTCTGGGGGTGCCCTAGAGAACCTGAAATCATATCAGAAACAGTCAAAAACTGCAGGTCAAAAGCAAGCAACTGTAAACCAACTGCTATTGTACACATCTACAGCCTTTCCTTTTACATTTTAATTGCATGCATATCTGACCAATATTTTAAAACTGTTGAGTGATTTGTGTGTCTGATTAGACATCCACAGACTCTCAGATTTCTGTAAGTATCTTAGATCTGGGTTTATACTTGTGTGCATAACACATCTGTCTCTTTCCACAATATCCATTCTTTGCCTAGCTGAACAAGCAGCCTTTGGGCCAATGGCAAAACCACAAGCTTTGATGATAGCTTTAATGAGTTTTTGAGTTTTTTTCTTTCCTATATTGTCACATACAGAGGGCAATTAATGACAGAAGGGCAGTTAATGATAAAGTGTAAAATTACCAAAGAGAGCCAGCATATATAGCAAGAATGTTTCGATGCCAACATTTACACTAACTGCATATGCAAACTATCAGTTGCATTATGGAGAATTTAACACCCAGGTCCGCACTGGTTTACAAGATGCTGCTGTGTGCTGGAAAGTAGAGACCAGGCCTGGCATTACCTCCATCCCTAGGATGGTGTGGGACCACAGAGATGACGGTTTCTGAACATACATATAGTAGCAAAGTTATAAGAATTACAAGGTGTCAATACAGAAGCTAAAAAGCAATTAGTGAATTACATTGCAACGAACTCACCTATCTCTCGGCTATATATTAAGCTTCTCAAGCATAAAATAGATAGTGCTAAAAGGCAGCGGAGGCTTGAATTCTTCCACATTCTTCTACTGTTTGTATTCAGAACAGCAGCTTTAAGCAGGAATAAACGTCATCTTCCAACAAGCTGGTCAGTTCTAAAATTAAACACAAAAATAATCAGAAAACCCTTATAAATGCTAGAGCTGGTACGTCCATAAACACCACATTTTGTTCCATCTACTTTTCTTCTATAGTACTTCAGTACTGTTCCCACTCCTTTTCCTCCATCTGTCAAGCAAACCTTTTCTCTCTTCCAGCAACTCTTTGATGCATTACATTTTCAGTAAGACATTTCAAACATAACCTTAAGAATCACAGACAATGAAAACTTAGTGGTCCATAGGCATCATCCAGGACCATCTGATATCAAAACAGAACAGACAGGGCAGAGCAGTCCTCTAGAGGAAACCTCTACAACTTAGATTAAATGTCACATTCATGAAGGGTCTTGTATGCTGAGAATGAAAATACAAATATTCCCTGTTTCATTGATGAATTTAAGAAGACAGGAGAGACCACCTGTTTTCTTCTTTTCTCTTCTCATTTTTCATATTGCTACTATTCAAACCTATGGGATGCCTGAGACATTGCAGAACCAGATCTGATCACTTAGGATCACTGCTTCAATCCAGTGTTAAATAATAATGCCTGGAGGAAAGGTAATAGGGGAAAAAAAAGTGAGCCATTTCTCTATCAAAAGATACTTGCTGCTATAACTACTGACCTAAAGGTAAAAAAATATCTAGAATAGTATGTTTAACATGTTCTTTGAAGAGAAACAGGTTTCGCGGTTTAAAAAGAGAAGTTCAGCTGTTCAGTTCAGCAGGACCCACACGTCGACCACCATCAGCTTTTGTACTCAAAAACTGCAGGAAAGCTTATCCTAGAGCTCAGTCAATTCCTGGTGCATCACTTCCCTGCTACCTGAAATCTTGGAAGACTTGAGCACCTTCCCAGAGACACAAAACTCCCATGTAGCAGGAGGCCTTCTCTCAGCAACCAACAGCAGGAGCTGGGCCATTTTCATGTCAGAACATGGCCAAGCCTGCCTGTCTTGCAGAGCAGTTTTGTTCCCATTTGGCCCAGGCTCCTATTTTGAAAAGCTCCTGATCTTGTCTCTGAAATCTCTTTCAAAGCATCATTGTCCAAATAACATACTTTGTCTAAAAGCCTTCTCCTCTGATTTTGAAAGAAACCTTCACTGAAGCCCCCTGCCCCACCAGGAGTGTGCTCCCTCATCTTCACAGTACAACCATATATTCTTTAGTAATTTTTTAAAGGAATCCTCCCTCAGGGGAGAGCTGGGAATTTCTGAAATGTTCCTCTGTCCCTCACCAATCTGCACTGTATGATGAGAAACATACCAAAACTGTGCTAAATAATCCAGAGCTGCTCACATGGGGCCACTTCTCTTTTTACTCTTGATCTGCAATAACCACACTGGAGGCAAGGCCCAGGCACACCAGAGATGAAAGACATGTTATGGTAAATACCACTGTTACACCTAGAGGGAAGTAAACACCCTTAAAATTTAACAATTATTTTAATTTCACGATGTTCTCAAGCCACCTGGAAACCTCACTAAAAACGTACTAATTTAAGCTATACTACCCCTGGATACACTCTGTTCTTCTTTTGTATTTCCTAATCTGTAATACCCATTCTGTGAAACTTGTTAAAAGCCAGATCAAGAGCAGAGATTGACAAATCCATGCTCAGGTAAAGACGAATCAAGAACTCAGCAGCACATAAAAAATAAGAATCTCATTGCCTGAAGTCCTCTACTACATTTTGGTGTATCTCAGGGTCTTCATATTGCATTTGTCCATGAGAATATGGGATGTTACTTCCAAGTTTGAACTTTGCTCACAAAGATCTAACATCATAAAACATTTTAAGATGCCTCAGATAGACCTGGGAGTTACATGAATAAAATGACTGATTTCTATTTGTGATATATATGTAAATTTTATATTTCTTAGGACTTCTTCAAAGACTATTTCCAGCTTGCAGAAAAGTCCAAAATAAAAATTACAAATTCTATATCACAATCACTTGTTAGTCCCCTATCATCTGGCCTTCTGCCAGTCCAGCAAAGAATAAAAAGGGAAACCACTGATGTTACATGAAGGAGAGAAAACTGCTCTGTCATGTTAATTAAATCCTAAGCCTCTCACATTAATCTCTACCTCTAAACATATTAACAGTGTAGGGTTACGCAAAACCTGTTTGGTCATGCCAGGCCTATGAGGTACATCCAGCAACTACATGTGTGTGGGGGGATTTAAGAAAATCTGCTTTTCTGCATCTTTTTCAATACATAGCTTACTGAGATGTCCTCCTACTGCAGAAGCTTTAAGACTAACATTATTGCAGTGCATTACAAGAAATCTGAGCCTTACAAGAAATCTTAACTCAAGCACAGTTTTAATTTCTGATTCAGAGTCAGGCAGAGAAGGGAACATATGTACTCTCATGCAGAGCATGGTGAGTGTCTTGTAAACCACAATCTTTTGCAAGAAGTGTAGAGTCCCTGGCTGTTGTCTTCTCATACACATTTTGTAACTTGTTAAAAAGTTGGCAAATAAAAGCCTCGTGTCACAAAACTAAATGCCATTAATGGGGAGAAAAGCTCCCTATTTATAGGCTTGTTTTAATTATAAAGTTACAAAATAACTGAAGTACTTTAAAAATAGGAAGTTCACTTTCTTTGGATGAAAGCTGCCTCTCATCAGTTCAAGACTAATCAAACAAGGCATGGAGGTTTTTATTTCCCCTAAAAGTTATGGAAAGTATGTTATCCTCTAGGCACACGTACTCTTGAAAGTATCTCCTAAGAGTCAGGGATATTTA
>VWZD01009382.1:153505-163817 GCA_013396695.1 Sakesphorus luctuosus | reverse complement strand
CCTAAGAGTCAGGGATATTTACTTGGGACAAGAGAGCTCAATATCATCAGAGGAAGGCAAAATATTGACCATGGAGGGCTGAATTTCAACAGGAACAGTTGGTACTACGTGCAAATGTCTTTACACTGCAAGCCTTTATTTTTCAAAAACGGTTGAAGGCTAGGTTAGCCCATTGTCTCCACCAATTGCAACTAAACCACTTGTAACAGTTGTGCATTTTAAAAAAATATCAGCAATAGCACATCTCATAACAATTTAATTTCCTTGGGCAATATATGCATGTCACTTCACTGGCACTATCATCAGTGTTCCAAATGTGCTCCACAACTATCTCTTGCTCCATTTTAAGCACATTACTTTGTCCTATCTCCAGGAGACAAAGCACAGTTTATCCTCTGCCTTGCAGCAACCTCTTACAGAGATGACTGATATCAGATCTCTAATAGCTCCTCCCTTAAAAACTCCTGAGGTTTTTTCCCACCATTTCCCAGTCTCAGTTTCTACATTTCTGATCATTCCTGGAACAAATACTATCTGTGAACCAACGCTGCTGTATCCACAGCTTTGAGATATGTCTGCCCTGAAGTCTGAGCATTATCAAGCACAATGAAGGAACTTTTCTACGGCAAACCTATGCGTAGTATGTGTTTACACAGCTCATGCCATTATTTGCTTTCTCCCAACATTCAAGACCTTGTTGACTCAATTTTGGTGTATGATCCAGCCCCGGATACTGTATAAAGCTGCCACGTAGCTGTTTATTTAGTACTTCAGACTCCAATCTCATCGTTCAAATGGACTGCAAACCTCCTGGCTTAGCATGAGTGTATTTGCACAGCAAATTTATCTCAAAGGCCTTGCCTGAAATGGTCTTTCCCTTTTGAAATTTTCAAATAAGGAAAGAGCCTCCCATAAATCTATGCTAAGGAACAACAACATGTGTGTATACAAAAAGTATTCACATGCCACATTCACTTCCATACTGACAGCAAAGGCATGACAGACTTCAGTATATAATTGCTCATATTTAAGACAAGCTACTTAAAGCAAGATTTCATAGTAATTTTTGGAAGCTACAGTACATGGGGATGTACTAACTTCTGCCCAGGGCTTTATGTCATGCAGAGGAACTACCCTTCTGCCTGAGGTCAGAAAAAAGAAATTTTAAATTCTCTTTTATGCAAGTAAGGTAGCAAAGGAACAGGTACGTTCAGATTCCTATTCACTGAAGCCAACAGTTGAAGATCAATATTTAAAACAGCTCAATATCCACCATGGATTTTTAAATTACTTTTAAAGATGTTTTGATGCAGACAGTGTATCTACTGGTGATCAGATAGATAAGAGAGGAAATAGTACTCAAAGACAATAATGCACACCTGGGAAAATATCTGTGGACAGCTTTGTTTCAAAACTCTGTCAGCTGTAAAGAAGGGTAAAGGTTCTGTGACAGGCTGAGAAAAGAAGAGCAGCTAAGACATTACCAGTCTCTTTAGACTTAACCTCTTCAAGGGAAAAACAGAAAATAACTGGTATGTCTGACTGTGTTTCTTATTATGTCTTTCTTGGCTTAACTGATTCTGTGTGTATTTTTTTTAAAGCTTAGCTGACTAAATGCTCAATTCTCTTTAAAGGGGGGGAAAAAAGTGTTTTCTTTGTAACAGATCATTTTCTAAGCACAAAAGTTCTCCAAAGCTTTGTTCTACTGTTGAGTTTTCTGGTCTCCGAGTGTATTTCATTGTCAAGTGCTTGGAAACCACTTTGAAAACAAACAAACAAAACAGCTTTAAAAAAAAATCAATAATTTTTCTGGCCTGCTTTCTGCCTGCAGTCTGATCTGACAGTCATAAGCCTCCAGATCTGTTTTTTAAAAATGTTTATAAATTGAGGATTAGTTCCCACAGTTTTTATAGCTATGTTTGTGCTCCACAAAGAGATACCTGAAAAGAAATGTTTTAAAAGTCAGCTTATACAAAGGTTTAGGGAAACTGTAAATGGAGGATACTAGATGAAACCATGAAACAAGTAGAAATACATGCATTAAACGTAATAGAAGAAATTTTGTTTGTCAATAAATTTTCTCAAGTTACAATTTTTTTCTCTCCACTGTTAAAGTTATCATCATAACATTTTACCACCAAGGGGAACATTAAAAGCTCTCAAGGAAAATTACATAGCATACCACCAAAACACTGTCAAGACTGATGAGAGGCTGCATTTTTGGCAAAACTGAACAGCTGCAATTCCAAATAGTCAGGGAGAAATGCAGGTGCTAAGTATGTGCCTAGATTAAACTTTATTGCTAGAACTAAAATTACTCTGCTTAGCAGGTGGAGAAAGTGCATTTTACTTGTCTCTGCCCAAAGATACTAATTCAACCTTCAAAGTGAAAGAAAACACACTTACATCCAGATAAAAATGCAGATATCAAATAACACATCCTACATTCGCCAACAGAAAGCTTCCAAAAAAAATTCCCCTATCTGAAAAACCATGCCAGAAGTACACATTTCTGGGAAACCAAGCAAATGGCCAATACAGCTGACAGTAAAGGCAATGAACACAGAAACAGAAGATGAACCGGCTTCCTTCAGAATAGCTTTGCTGATCTCACAGCATTCATTCTTTCACTTTAAAGCTAGCTGAATAATAATAAAAAATGAAAGTAGAATTAGTAAATTTATTTGAGGGAGTTTGGCTGTTTTTCAATAGAGTGCATTCTTCCACATCCTTAAAAAAATTTCCAAAGTTGAGACAAAAATCTTTAGTAACCTACATGCAGGCTTTCCCTCTCTGTTTTATAACATGGCAGCATTCCATTTTACAAAAGATTCGCAGGACATGAATCACTAAAACTCATTTATAAATGAAGACTGAATCCCAACTGGGAATCTGGCTTTCCCCAGTTCTGAAGAATTAATTTAAGAATCTGCTATTTCTCTATCTAAAAACTGATAAAAAAATTCAAGCTGCCTATCTGCATGAAATGCTCTCTTCTAATCTGTAGCAGAAGAAAAGGAAACAGAGTGTTAATATATTATTCAGTAAATGTCCAGGAGTACACAAGGCCAAATTTTCAGTCCTATGAGATATTTGTTTTGTTGGGGTTTTTTCCTGTCAAGCACAAGGAGAAAATTTCCCTCCTCACTGCTGCCAAACAGCAGCATCACTTCTGAGATACTGGGAAGCCACTTCAGTTATTTTGCAGCCACCTCAGCCTGTCCTTGCTCTGCAGGGTGACGTGAGAAGTCAGGACACAACATACTACATAGGGATTAACACTTAAACAATTAATTTTCCTGGCCAGAAGAACCATATCCAGAGGCAAGCCTTTCGGCAAGAAATTTTACCAACAAGAATAAAGATGCACCCCACACGGAGTAAGTTTCAACTTTCTCAGGTTCTAAGGCCAACTCGCAGCTGCACCTGCTTTCCAGTAATTCCAGTTCTTCCTTTTTTTCTGGTCCCAGGACTCTTAGACACTGGAAATACAAATAAGCAAGCTGCAGACTGGGAGAGCTGTTGGGTACTTCCAGGTAGCAATTAGCAAAAGAAGCGCCCTTACCTGGTAAGATGAGACAACAAATTCATGAACAAGTGCCACAACTCAAGGGTGATTTTACAAAAGCATTTAGTACCAGGTGGACAGCACAACACACACAGAGAAACTGAGATGCTTAGGGCTTGCCTTCTGAAACAAAGGAAAATTAGGTAGCAGAAGCAGACATCAAAGAGCAATGGAAAAAATTTTGAGGATTTATAAAGAAAAATGGAACACTCCTTCAGGTTACTCTTGTAAACAAAAAAACTGCACCAAACAAGAATAAGACGAATACCACTAGGAAGATCATTGCTGCTGGAACAAAGGAGCTGGAAAGAAAAAAGCACAGTGACATGAAGAGATGGAGCAGTCAGGCAGAGCAGTGGACTGAAAGGGCAGAACAAAGCAAAGAGACGCTGTAGGAACTGATGGTTTATTTTTACCACGATTAAAAGGTCACCAATTAGATGCCATTTTTTGGTTTCTCAAGAAAAATACAAGTTTTTCACACTTCGCCTTTTGCTCTCACTGAATGATGCCTGCTTTCAATTAAACCATATACTAATTCAGAAACTCTTAGTCCTGCTGGGTCGTTGCTTCACACACTGTTCACCATATCCCACCTAGGAGTGGTCCCCAAGCCAGATGTTGCATGTGATGTTCCTAGTGTGAGATCTTAGGAAGAACACAGACACTTTCAAAGGAAAACTGTGTGTCTAACTCCCGCATTTGGAAGTCCTTGCTATATCAATTAGCCATTGAGCACATGGTTGAATACAAGCACATCCATCACTACTAGAAACACCAGCACTGCTCGCCAGATGGTAACAACAAAAACACAAACTCTTCTGAGAAACACAGTGAACCCAAATACTACCGAAAATAGACTAAATATGTTTTGGGATATCTGCAAGCCTGTTCATGATTTATTGTTGTTACATATTAGGCCAGTGTTATTACCCCTAAGCCTTATTACACATCAGAGAAGGAACACTAGAGAGGTCTGGATGGCAGTCCAGTAAAGGTTGACTTCACTTGGCAGCCATTTCCTCAGCAGAGTTTCTCCATCCAGTTGCAGGGTTCCATCAAGCTTGTAAAGACACAGTATGCTGAGACCTCACCTCCTCATCCTAAGTGAATTGAACCTGAGCAGCATGTTCAAAGGTTATTGCAGGGGTAAAGGGGACAGACAACACATTATCAGATAAGTCCAACTTCCTTAGGAAGTCAGCTCAACTTAACAAGCACAGATTCTTCTCCCACAGAGATGCAGATGGAAAACACCTAATCATCTGAACAAAGAACAAAGCACCAGGGTGAAGGTTAGGGGTACTACTGGCCAAAAAAGACCTTTTGATCTTTTAGGCTATTGTGCTGTGCAGGAGAAGGAAAACACTCAGAGTCATTTACACACTCGTGTTTTAACCCATTCAAAAATTTTCTTGATACTTACTAAAACTGACAAATTAGTATTGCATGGAGGTGAAGGATGTATTTGTGTAAATCTGATGCAGCTACACACATTTCCTGATGTGCTTGAATTTGGTGACCTCATGTTTGATACACTTCCTTGAATTCTTGTGCTTCGCAACACAGCATGGAATAAGCACAGTGAGCAAAGGCACAGAAGTCTGATCACTTTGCACATCTAAAAAATATCTCTTATCATGATGTGATGTCTACCCACTATGCCTTTTCAATACCTAATACAGGTGCAAAGCATAGAAACAAGTGCACCCACATTTTTTTGCAGTTCATAAACCAAGAATCCAATGATAAGACACAGAAGAGGTTTCCCACTTCTCCAGTGCTTACTGCAGTTTACAGACATATAATTGAAATAAAACCACAAATCAATTATTCCGAGGCACATTTCAGTTTTGGGGGGTACTGTTAGCCTCTGTGTAGTTCTCAAGACAGCAAGTCTTCAGAGAAAAATGTCATTAGCCCACAAGGTCAGCTGCACTTTACTCAACGTGAGGTTCAAGGTCCAGACCACACCACTCAGACTTTACAAGAGGACTGAAGAATAGAATTGCTGTTCCTTATAAGAGTCATGTTATCTGCGTAATTCTGTCTCTGCTGGTTCTTTTCAGCTCCTATGTCCTTACGAACTAATAAACATTAAAGGATTTGACCTGATTAATGAACGTATTTATTTTCCTTAATCTGGTGATGTCCAAAAACTTATTTTGAACTATATGACCTTTAATCTTCTTTCCATCACAGGAAAAGCCTAAATAGTTTTATAAGAGAACACTGATAATACTGAAGTAATTCCAAGTGTGTTTTTTTAAACAACTGGCAGTGACCCAAGGGTTGGAATTCTTCATTGTTTACAATGAAACCTGTGGTATTTGAATTATTTTTAAGGTACAATGAACCAAATCCAAAGAAAGTCTGTCTTCACATGTACAAACAGAATATAAATAGATCGAGTGCTGAAATGCAGCCTTAACACTAAATAATATACCAAGAAAAATGAGCAATAGTTATGTGTTATCCTTTTAGAGGGAATGTAAGGAGTGAGAGCCACTTACGAGAAACAAATTGATTTTTTTTACTAATCAAGGAAATGGGCAATTCCTGAAACTATACATCTATATTTTCTTATAAATCCCCATTGTAGTAATCCTCCTTAAGATTTTAAAAGCTGTCATGCCCTGCTGCATTTCCGCTCTTAGTAAGTATCTGATATATCACATGAAGACACACTGCAACATGTTACTATGTGTAGACTACCCATCCACTGGGGTGGGCAAACATTTTCCTCTCTGCTCTGCTCCCAAGAGGGCCCTGAATGCTGCCACTCCCCTTCCAACCTTGACAAAGAAGGAAAGTCTACAATACAGTATGACATTATCAGAACAAATCTGTCCATGCATAATTAGACAGCAGTTGTACTTCTTTAATTCTTTCACATGCTTTTTTAGCTGTATCTTACTCCCTTCAAGTTTTTCACTTATGCATATACATGCATACCCTCCTTTTAAGGCGTCAAAGTGTAGAAAGTAATCTCAAGTACTCAGAAATACAAATATTGACTTCTACACTTGATATACATCAGAGCTGGTCTCTTTCCTAATTAACTCTCATAGACCCAGGCTATAAGAAATAAATGTTAACCTTGCACTTGATGCATTTACATGAACTCACTCTTTCTACCACATGCACGCTCGCTCATGGTACCTCATTCTCTTGCTGTTCACAGCCTTCACTGGAGCCATGGACTGAAAAATCATCCAGGCACACCTAATCAAGCTAATTAAGCTAATACTACTACTCCTTGTCCACTCTGCTTCTCCCACAGAGGTCCCCAGGTCCCTGCAAAGCACTCACGGTCCTCTTGTGGATCTTGTAGCAGCACAGCTAGCAAGCCAGTACCTCAATGTAAGCTGATTCACTGATGTTACCCTTTCTACCCCCGTAATGAATTTAGATGCTCCTAAAAAAATGTACAGTCTCATCTCAGCTTTACTATGCTCCTTAGTGGTATCCCCTCTACAATCATTAATTACATTGCCCTAATTGAAATAAATTATTTATTGCAATGCCAAAAGCACAATATGTAGCTGTTTTACAATCAAATTAACACCTGACTTTTTGTTTCAAATAATTTAAGTGGTTCATTCAGTTTAGGAAAAACATTGTTTAAAAAACAAACATAAGGGAAAGTTCAAATTTTGTTTTCAATTTCTGCTAAATACTTTCAAATAGCATTCAAACATAGACTGAGATTTCTGAGTCCACAAAAAAAGATGCTAAAAAATTCCTAAGTTTATTCAGAAAAATCAAAATGAAAAGCTTAAATCTTGTCTGTTGGTTGAGTTTTTTAATAATAGAAATTTTGTTTCCTTGATGCAGAAAAACTAGTAGCTCTTTAGGTGTTTCATGGAGGGTCTCAGAATGGAAAATACTGCTATAAAAGTACTTTGATTGAGTAAACTCTGCACCATTAAAACAATGCTCAGCAAAAGAGACAAAGCAATGAAGATATGAACATTTTGAAAGAATACACAAGATGTCTAGCACCAATAATTTTTACTGCTGTAAAACAAAGCAATGCTTTTCTGTAATTTCTTTTAGAAATTAGGAAAAGCAGTAAATTGAGTCCCTGTATGTAACCCACCAGCAAGTGCTGAGACAACAGTGTCTGTAAGGCTAATGATGCTGCACCTCATTTAAAACTGAAAGCAGCTCATACAAAATTGAGACTGTTACTAATAGGACATAGAGTGAGTCAGTTCCACAAGTTTCTTCTGATGTGATTCACACATAGAATAAGAAAACAAAATAGAAATTTTCAAGGCCACATCTCACATCTTCACATCACTTCCACATGACCACCAGTAGAGCATCTGTAACTTGTATCTGCTCCTGCTCCCTCAAGTCTCCCTTGAAACTGAGATTTATCTCCTGAAGTTTTTTTTTTGGCCTTCTCTTCTGAAGGGTGACTACAAAAAGGGCTGAGGAGAGGAAAAAACAACCCCAGATTTTACACACACAAATCATTCCAAGTTTTCTATCTTAGCTTAACAGGGTTCTTCCTTCCTGCAATTATTAGTAAATCTCATAGTTCACTGCTCTCAGAATAATGTACAAAAGAAGATAATGTACAAAAGAAGAAGTATTTCTTACTTATTAGCTTCTAACACCACTAAATTCTGTATACCTACACAGCTGAATGGAAAAATCTCTTCCTGTGGAAGGCTGTTCATCACATTTTTCATGCATTGTTGCTGATTAACTTTTTTGTTTCACAACTCAGCAATGAAGCAGCTATTGTTTCCAAAGTGCTGAGCAAGTTTAACTGTGGGAAGGAGAGACGTGCAGCAATTCTCAATGGTCTCTCTGGTGGCTGCAGATTAAGGTGCCCAGATATGGAGGAGAGAAAGTGGTGGCGAGGGGAACCTGAAGTGAGTGTTAACTGGAGAACTAACCTTTTGGTATAGTTACATGAATTACATGTTCTCCTTCAGTTTATTTCTAGTTTCTATTCCAGTATCCTATTCCTTAGGAAAAATTCTGCTCCTCATGCATCTAAACAGTTCCATCTAAAGACATAATACATGATGAACAAGGCTAAGCACATTCTTACAAGTTTACCTGTCTAAATCCAGAGACTTATAAAACCTTTAATGTAAATTTCATGGTGTGAAACACCAACTTCTCACTTTTCTTCTTTTGTGAAATCCTCTTCTACAAAAGCTTATGCCAATATCACCACAAAGCAAGTCATCAGAACTCATACTGCATTATAAAAATAACATCACCTAAAATATCTTTGCAGAGTGCTATGCTTTTCACATTTCTGCAACTTCCCATTTTAAAGTGCTATTCACTAAATCTGTACAAGGACCATATATGCAAAACATATTTAGGTGACAATGCATATGCCTAAGGGATGTCAATATTTGACTTTATAATAATACAGACAGAAAGTATTTATAAACCATAGCAGAAGGGCCTACAAAGATCAGAAGTAAGTACATGTACGTATTAGAAATGCAAGTGACAAGTACCCTTTTTATCCAAATAAGAGAATTTAAAAAAACAAAACCAAAACAAAATAATTGACTATGATTAAAGATGGCAAAAATTAACGCACATTATTTCAAAAGAAGAGTTCTGCTGGACGTAATTATTATCATTACCTGTTAAATTATTATTAAAGTGATCAATTCATCAAATAGCTGGGTTTAGATCACAGCACCTTATTCATCTTCATTCTCAAATCCCATGACACAAGCAGCTAAAGGCTATCAGAGATCACCTGTGTCCTCTGATGAGAGAGTATTTCAAAGCCATGGGGAGCTGCTCATGACTGACTTACTGTAGATTTATGCAAGATAATCAGCCTCAGTAACCACATATACACCATACAGGCTCTTGAATTTGTAGACACATAAGTAGATGACTAATTCTAGCTTATGAATAAAGGTATGCGTAAACCTACATTTACACTGTTGGCAGGAGCCCAACTGCAGGTGTCTGTGACAGGATCAGTCCTTAGTCTTCAGTGTGGGAAAACTGAATGCTGAGCTGGACAGTCACATGAGGTACCTGAAGTTAAAAGACTCATATATAATACACTGCTAAGAATGCTACACTAGAGGATCACTCGGAAAAGATGTAGAATTATAAATATACCTTCTGTGTTTGAGTGTGTGGAGGGGAAAATTGACACTATTTTGCTGAAAGCCTGTTAGTGACCTAATTCTACGGGCAGCTATTGTGATGTTGAGTGCTTGCTCCCATTTCTGTCTGCAGTAATCACTGTGTAAATTCCAACCCAGAGTTACCTACTGATTAGCAAGCATGCATACAGCAGGGCAAAAGGATAACAGACTAGAATCTAACGTTTTCAAGGATACATTTTCCACATATTAACACCAGCTGCACCACTCATTAGTTGAAATATGAGGCAGGAACTGGAAAACATTCAATTTTCAAATTATCATTTATCACAGCTCAAGCAAAAATAAAAGTTCTCACAACTTATTCTGTATGGAACAAAATACCTTACAAAAGCACTTGATTCAACAGAACAAGCAAAAAACTAGTCATTCATTAGCAGTGCAAATGGTTTCACCAAGTACAAAGTCGATTTATACACAGGATCAAATGATTACTTTGAGCAGTTTGGGTCCGAGAGATCATCTGTTGTTACAAAGACTAAAACAATGCAGCTATTTAGTTCAGTGAGGTTACTTGGTCACAGCTCTCAATTACCTCCACAGCGAAAGGATTTAAATTTAACCCACCACATAA
>VWZD01009382.1:130877-145459 GCA_013396695.1 Sakesphorus luctuosus | reverse complement strand
GGGGGAGGGTGAAGACACGGATCTGCTCTGAGCCTTTCAGGTTCTCTGTGACGCGATCAAATAGCCTTCTTAAAAAAGTATCTTGAGTACCTCTAGCGCTGCCAGCCCTGCAGTGTTTGACGCGGTGGGCCTGGCCCTCCAGACCCAGGCGATTCTCGACTCATTCTTTTTTTTTCTTGTATTTGCCTCTAGTTTTTGAGGTTTGAGGTTTGGGACTTGACCTACAACATTTCTTTGAAGCCACAACAGTTGCATGCCAGCCTCTCTTTTAAATTAAACTTGAAATCTTCACAATCCCACAGTCTCAAGAGTCTGGCAATTAAAAAAAGATATGCCATGAGACCCATAAAAATCAGAAAAATTGGCAGCTTGTTGCACCTCTCTTGTGCCTGAGTCAACCACAGGAGAATGGGGAGAAAAAATAAGTGCTGGATTTTCCTTACATTTTTCTGCCTCGGTTTTCCTGGTGTGGCTTTCTTTGATGCAGATTGTTTGTCTCGGAACCCAGATGACAAGGAACTGCAGTGAACTGTAGGGAGATCCTGCGCCAGACTTGTGTCCCATCTTGGCCAAGGAAATGATTTCAAGTCCTGAAGCCCAGATTCTCCTGCCATCCTGCACATACTTTGCCTGGTCTCAGTGAATACAGATTATTTTGTAGAGAAGAAATTTGTCCTGGTTTCCTCCCCTTTCCAGAGTTTTTGCTCATGGAAACAGAATTGAAGTTTCAGTAGACCAGCAAGATGTTCATGAACCTTGTGATTGGTCATGCATCCAGGTATGTGACTTTAGATCTGTTCTGGCTCAAGAACATGCTTGACTTCAGGCCTTGAACTCTGAGAACAGTTGTTTGTGTGTTGGCCTACCACCTCAAGAAGAAGAATTCAGTGTCTGTGTACACATAGCATACACTTGGATTTTTTAAACGTGATTTGAAGAAAAGCCATGGGCTATGAATCTCAAGCACAACGTGGTATCTTCTCTTGATGTACATTGAAATACTCTTAACTTCAAGGATGGACAGAATTTAAGAGAAGATCCTTCTTAGGAGTCTTCTATTTAGTCGGTTTAAGCAGTGGCCTTTCTAGCACACCACACAGCCTTTCACAGTACCAAATCTCTCCCTGTTGGAAAGGTCTGATGGATGGCTGATTCTGTGGTCTAGACTTCACTCTAGGCATAAAG
Source organism: Sakesphorus luctuosus (assembly GCA_013396695.1). NCBI lineage: Eukaryota > Metazoa > Chordata > Aves > Passeriformes > Thamnophilidae > Sakesphorus > Sakesphorus luctuosus. The sequence goes on along the minus strand of VWZD01009382.1, from coordinate 144,274 downwards.
AGGTTTGATATGCCAGCTGCCTAAGAAAATTTTTCCATTTAGTTCCCATTCTAGCCCATAAGGCTTCCTACCCTCTTTCTGGCAATACCCATGGCACCATAAGGCATGGGGAGAAGTTGGACATTTCATTGCACTCCCTCGTTCACAGGAAGACTGCTTCTGTGTCCATTTCCAGATCTCACTGACTGGAGCCCTAGAGTCTGCATCCAAGACTCAGGAGCATGCAGAATGCACCTGTGCCATGGATGACAGACCCACAAATGCAGATTTCCATCCATGAAAATGACACAAGGACTTCCTTTCAAAGGCATTGAAAACATGTGAAATTGTAGCACCTTTCTGCAGCTCATGTTATTTCAACTTAAGTAAAGGCTCATAGGCATCGTACTTGTCAGAAATCCCTGTACCATGTGCATGGTACCATCAGTAGTTGTGGAAGATTTAGCAAATTTTCTGGATCACAAAAACAAGTGGTTTTACTATTTTCTCTTTTTAAATAGTGAGGTAGCTTCCCTGTAATTCACAGACATTCCATACAGGAACTGTGGATATTTTTTTTTTAAGCAGGAAAATGTGATTGTGAAATTAGAAGAAGCTGCCAGGAGAAATCAGAGGTAGGGGTAGTTCCTGAAGTTATTTTAAGGTTTTGGTATTGTATTGATGAATCAATTTTTAATGACTCATCTGGAAGTTAGGAATCTTTTTAGGTCTGGTACTGCTTAAGACAATATATAGCACAAGTTTCAAGGTGGTAAAACTACAGATAGTTGGTATGTTATGTCTTTTTTATATAGTGAAATATGCTAATGTTAATATAAGTATCCCCTTAGACTGGACAAAAGACTGGCCTAATTACCCTGCTACTTCTGATCTGCAGAAAACATGCTATCCATGAGTCCAGCCTCATCATGACACCCTCCCCATAAAATACCATAGCTGCTTTTTTTTAGTATGAAGTTTTTCTCCATATAGGGCATATACAGAGGCCATTTATTTTGCTTCCTGCCTTATCTCTGTTTTCCAGAAAACTAAAGGACAGATGCTGTAATGCACAACTGTGTTTTCATACACTCAATGGAGGATCTTGTCATTAATGTCAACAGCAGCGGGGCTGTGCCTTTTAACATTAATATTTTGGGCAGTGCAAGAGGAAGGTTTAAGTCTCTGTGGAGAGTAGGCTAGCTTTAGTTTATCTTAGTCTATCTCAGAGCTTAGTATTACTTGGAGAAAAACAGATCTGCTGGATAGGTCAGAAAAAACTTCTTGAGGTATTTAAATTCCAAACGAAAGTGAGAAGCCCAGCTAGGACATTTTCGTTAATGAGAGTTTCCTGGAGCCATTTAGTCTTGTATTTAAGGGTGTGTTGGTTATTTATGGCAGGGAAAAGGAACGGATGTGTTGATGTTCTGGAACTTTTCCTTTGTGCATTGTTTCCCATTTCACAGTTGTATTTGGCACCCACTTTCCTCTAGCCAATAAAGAATATTAAAGAGCTTCCTTTGCTGAGAAATTGTGGTGCACATTTTACAAACCATACAGTTTAACCAGAAGTGTGAAAGGTAGTACTTCTACTTACAAAAGCCAGAGATTGTAAATATATAATAGTGCCAGCAAAGGTCTGCCAGTAGTTGATTATTTTATTCCTGTTTTCTTAGAAAAGATTATATAATAGAACCAACAAGGCAAATTTCAGTCTGACTGAATGTATTCAGAAAAGCCAATAACAAAACTCACATTGGCTGTGATAAATGCAGGAGTAACCCCTGTTCATGCCAAGAGTAACCTTGAGTACTGTGGATAGTGCATGTATTTTGGTGCAGTCACACAGCAATGGTTCTTTCCTATGAAGTCTCAGTGGGAGCATCCCTGTGTTGTCAAGTTGGCACAGAGCTTTTCTTGGAAAAGAGCATGCTGACTCCAGACAAATAAACTCTTGGTAATTAGTATTTTTTAAATACAGAGAATTTTCTTCATCATTAGGGCCCTATGCCAGTAAACTTAGGGACATGGCAATATATTGTTAAAAGGCTTTAAAAAATTCCCTGGTCTTCCTTGTCTGCAGGAAAACCATGCAGTCTGTTGTGGGTTTTGCATTTGTAGGAAAAAGCAATGAAGGACTTTGATCTACTGACCTGAACTAACTTTGATAGTGCCTTGAATTTAAAAAGAAATGGAAAGAAAAACACTACTTGCCAAAACCAATTAAATTTAAGGCACTTACAATCCTTCCATTGGAAAATAAAATCTACCTCAGATGCCTGGGAATACGTGGTGTTGAAATACTGGATTCACTACCAGTAATAAGACCCTTATGGTCAGCAGTGAAGCTTTTCCCATACAGTACAAAGATATGATAGAAGGTGGATTACATTGCCACACATTGCCAAGTCTCAAGATCTTTGTGTCTGACCAGGGTCATTTGTATGTAGAACAGAGGACAAGGGATTGAGTCTTCACTAAGTGTGTTGGATCTGTCTTGAGTCTGCCTTGACTGGCAACAACAAACAATTCTTTTGCAAGGTCTTTTGTGTCTTTCTGAATCAAATAGTTGTTATGTAATGATTTTGCTTCAGACCTTTCCTTGCCTTACAGAACCTTTGGAAAAATTTCTGCCCATTGCCTTATTTCCCATTTCACATCTTTATGGCTACTCTATGTCTTCCCCTTGAGAAGATGTTGCCTGAGCCCATGTTATCAGAGCATAGTGCGGTTCTTTAGAGTAAGGGAACTGATCTTTTGGTCTTGTCTTGTGATTTTGATGTAAATAGCATACTCCCCACCATTTCTTGGTTTGACTGTAGAAATTCATGGCCATCATGTCCATTAATGCTCATTCTTTCCACCCTTGCTCTAGCATGGCTTCTGATGCTCCCACAGGCAGGTGTTTCCATTTGTATTTCATTCAGATGAGTCTTAATACCTCAATTACAAATGTCTACAGTGGTTACAGTGGACTAATGGCTGAAATGGGACTTGCTGCTGAAGTTTCTCTGCTAAAACAATCTAAATGCTGTAAATCAATTAACAGCTGCAGGCCTGTTTTTTCAATCTAAGCACTTGTGCCATCGTGCAGGTGATTATACTGGCAGTATAAAGTGCAGCATGTGCTCAATCATCATGTTGGATGCATCACATTGGTCAGTCTTATACAGTAACATGAGAGGTCAGGCTTTGAGACAGTGAAATAAAATACAGACTTCGTTCTTGGAAAGAAATGAAGCTAAATATACATTTCTGAAAAACACCAACAAATAGTAACAATCTTGCTGATTGTGGAAGAGTTGGTGTAATCAGTCCTAGACCTAAGTCTGACTCATGGATTTGAAATTGAAGAGGCTTACTTTGTACCATAGTGAAAGGGCCAAATTGCATCACAAAAAAGAGGATTTACAAGGGTCAGAAACTAATTTAGTTTTGTAATGGCCACAAAAGCATGGAAAACTGAAAAGATACTGAGAACATCTCAGATATTCATATGCTTATAATACTGCAAGGTCCTCCATTGACTCCCCAGCAGCAGTGTATCACAGTCAAACATACTGCCATGTTCTGTGCAACTTTGAACTCTGCTCCTTATTTCACAACTCCTGTCACTGCTTTGTTGGCTCTATTTCCAATGCAGTGCCATTCCTGTCAGTCACACTCTTATGATCACTAATTTATCAGTGAGATATTGCCATGCTTTATTTATTTCTAAGACAACTTACTTAGAAATGCCACCTGTACTACAAGGCTTAGTAAGTTGTTCCTTCAGATTTTCTGTGCATCAGTCCAAGGCCTGAACACCTCTGATAAATGTTGGATAAATCTGAAGTACCCTAAGCTATTATGAACTTTCCATGAACTCCGTAGCTGATTTCCACTTCAAAAGGAGCCATTGAACCAGAATTCATGTAACTCAAGCTGAGCTGTCAGTTTCAGTGAATCCTGAAAATGTGGCTAGAATTTTCAAGTCTCCTTGCACAAAGTTTCCAGGCAGAAACACCCTGTCTCCTTACTGAACCATATCCAGGGAAGGAAATATGATTTCTCCCATACTATCTGTGGACTGAGCTGTTAGCCCACTCACTGCTTGGAAGCAAATTTCTATGCCTCAGCACAGAAGTCGTAAGATAAAGACAGCTCAAATAGAGAGGAAGTGGAGATATGTAACAAATATTTTTCAGGAGCATAGGAAGTTCTGTATTTACATGGTTCATAGCATTCTTCCTATCAGTCCTTCCATGTCATTTTTCAGATGTGGGTTTCAATACTGCTTAACACAATGCATCAGAGATTGGGATGTTACAGTATTAAACAATATGCAAATAAGATACCTCAAGGTGCAGCCTTGGAAGAAAGGATGACCAAATCCAGTTATTTGAAGCCCTTTATGGGCCTGACTTTAGAAATATATATTTTTAAAATGTGTTTCATTTACCTTGGTTAACCTCAGTTCTGTTGAAGGCTAATAAAAGATCTCTATTTGTACACAACTAGAAATGCTAACTTTAGTGAAATATAGTTCCAGCATATTTGGAAATAAGGTCGAAAGCCATTTTCATAAAAGCAGATGATTGTTTGCATGAGATTAAATATTGCAGCAAATTGTGTATCCATTCCAGGAGTTTCCATCAAGGTGGACCTATTTTTATCTTCTGTTTTGCTTTTATTTTTAGACAAAAATATCTCTGCCAATGACATACAATTCTAACCTGGTATGAACTTAATTACATACCTGCATACATCTTTACATCCCTCCCCTCTAGTGTAAAGAGCACTTTTGCTCTCACTAGTTTGAAGACTTATGGCAATCTTAATTTGGCTTCGCACAAGCCTAGTGAAGCCAAAAGAGCTGGCCATACAGGGGATGCTTTGTTGTAGCATCGGGGCTGTAAGGTTAAAGTTTTTCAAGCAGAAAACAATTTTCTGTAAAACACATTTTAGAATATGTGTGGACAGTATTGGAGACACCAGAAACCTATGTACATGCAGAAAACTGTGACTGAGCATGTCTGTCTTGTTCCCATTCTTTGCCAAGCCAGATGTCTAGGCAGCTTCATTCCCCACTGAGGTCACATAAGATGCAGAGAACAACCATCCAGGTGTCACAGAACTTCATTTGAGCTAAAAAGGATTCACATTCACACTTGTCTCTGTTCTGTGGTCCCTTCTCTGGAACACAGCTCACCTGGGAGGCTGCAAAGCACATTCTTGAGACAGATTCTGGGAGTGCATGAGGCACAGGCTGAGGTAATGCATGTATTGACCTAGATTAGAGTCTGGCAGGTACTTTTTCTGCCACCAGTATGAACTTCAGCATACATCAACTCTTATTCCATGATCCTAGAGGATTCTGCATTGTGTTAACATCAATCTTTGTATACATCCACACAAGTAAGAGAGATCAAGGAAACAATTCCTTTTTGGTTTGTTGTTTTGTGGTCGGTCTGTTTATTTTTTAATTAACCTCTCCTCAAGGCATTTTTTAACTGAATAGTTTCCCTTCTGTGAGTTACACTGAATACAAATATCAAGCCACTGTAAGGCTGGCAGGAGGTAGGAATAAACAGGAGTAAACAGCCAAAGGCAAAGGTTAAAGGGCTGTAGGGCTGGAATAAACATTCAAGGACAGAAGCTGAAGGAGCACTCCTGGTGTGTGTCAAGGCATCCAGGCTGTCCTTAGTCTGGTAGACTATGTGCCTTAGCCACTAGATTGGAGTATTTCAGGCATAGTCAGGGACCCAAGCACTCTTGCAATAGTCAGGATGATGTGACAGCAGGAACCTAAGGAAAAGAGGGAATTTGCCTTCTATCTATTGTCTGAAGCAACACAGTGACAGTTGAGGGAGCTGAGCTGTGTCCCTAATTGCAAAGATCATCTGGACTCTGCTCTTTGTGAGCCCACATCTGAGCATGAAAGCAATGCTCACCCTCCCCAAAACTCTGTAACCACATCAGCTGGGTACTCACTGGAACAAGGAAGCTATCTTGCCTGGGAGATGTACCTGGCTTACAAGAGAATGTACATGCAAGAAGCTTTCATTAAGCTCCTAATTGCAATTTTGGAGGTACTTCAGTGATGCCCCAGGAAGGGTATTTGGTTTAGGCATGCTGGCTGCTGCAATATGCTAATGCTGAATGCCTCTTCAACCTGTACCTCTTCCCTATTTCATCCGCGGTGCTGCTGTGGAGTGCAGACTGGAGCTGAACATGCATAAGTTATAGGCACTGCAGCACTCAGCATTGTGATGTTCCTCATACTGGGACAGGCTGCTAGTTCTTCACCTAAAGGAAAATTGTGAATTTAAAAGTCAGGACCCTGACACACCTAAAATATATAACAGATCCATATAGGCACTTAGTGAACAGGGGAAAAGGCTCACAGGAAGCAACCTGCTGAGCACAGGGCACTTGTTCTAGCCAAAAGGAAATTCCTGTTGTTTCATTTGTTTTCTCTGTTTTGCTTTCCTACACAGCTCTGTAAGCCGAGATCTTGTTGTCTCCCATCTTTTAATGTGTACCAACAGACAGCAATTGCACCATGCCTTGTTCCAGACCCCTGGCCTTACATGTAGTGTTCCCTCTCATTCCTGTAATTAGCAAAACTGATGCCAAGGAAGACTGAAGGTCTCAATCAGTAAAATATACACACTGTGTGAAGATGAATCTCTCCTGGCTTTGGACATGATTACATTAACTTCAGTCTTTTGCATTACATCTTGCACTACCTACTCAACAATACTACTTAGGCACCCCAACTGCTGTTTGTTGCCCTGAAACCCTCTCTTGGATTTAAACACCAGGGAGGTTTCTTTCCCTGTAGACATGAGAGAAACAATGAGTGCAATCATAAATATACATACAGGCTTTAAAGGCTTGTCTGGGAAATGGAAGAGCTGGGGTGTATTAATGGGCAAGGGTGCTCCAGAGGCTGCCTTTCTCGCCCACGAGGTGATCTGCCACCTCCTTAGGCCAGAGGGCGCTGTCCACTCTGATTTTAAAGCAGGAACATCACTTAAAAATTAAGAGGGAAGCTGTGGAGGCAGAAAAGGCTCGAGCAGGAGTGAAAGTGACTGTGCAAACAGTAGTGTCTGGGTAGGGGAGTGGAAAGAGCAAACTACTGGTACCTGCTCCAGGGCATGCTTTTTTTTGATTGTATTCAGGTGCAGAAGCCATGCATTTTTCACACAGAACAGTGAGGCTTTCTGAGGAAATTGGGAAGAAACTTGTATTTTACCCATGACAGTCACACCATGATTCACTCTATCCTGTATTGTAAGCAGCAACCTTGACAACTGTCTTGTGCAATCCTACCACTTTCCCGGACTTCACGGGAACACAACTATTTCAGAATAGCCTGACTCCTCCCACCCACAGAAGAGAAAGCCTGGACAGAAAGACTTGCTGAAGTTCCCATTTCTTCTACAGTTTACCATCAACTGTGCCAGTAACAGGTTTTTCTTTGGGGTCCAAGTGGTTAAAAACTAGTCCGTAGCCTTCCACATTCAGAGGAGGCAGGAGTTACATTAGCCATTGGTATGGGCCAACCAAAGCTCTGCAGCACTGAGAAAAGGTGACTCTTGGGAATGAAGAGCTGTTTATACTGTTTTGAGCTGGGAGCACAGAGCAGCATTGTCCTGCAGCCATACCAGAGTAAGCATTGCACAGCTCCTGTGCACGCAGCTCCAGAGTGAGATTCTGGTAGTAGGAGATAAGCTTATATGCTCCACAGATGACAGTGGTTGCATAAATCAGTGCTTTTTTTGGCAAGAATTGGTTGCCAGAGAGACTGCAGGCTGCTTTTATTATTGCACATGGATGTGAAATCTGTCCTGGTAGTGCAGCTGGCTCTGACTCCAGAAGCAGGGAGTTTGCCAAAGGCTTCAGGGAGAATTTGTACCAGTTCACTTGTGGGATGGGTACCTACAGCTGGTAAGAAGTACAATAAGGTCTGTTTCTAACAGGAGCTTCTCAGTACAGTCTCAGACCAAGCCAGAAACAAGCATTTCAGTTTTAGAAGAGAAAATCTAGGGGACAATCTTACCTCAAACACTAAAAAATGTCTAGCTACAGCTCTGCAAATGGTCTTGCCTCTCTGTCTCCTTGTTTTGGTTAGTTGCATTTTTTCTTTTTCGTCCTTCCTTCTTCTCTCCTTTGTTCTTTTGTTTTATTATTCTGAAACTGGTTAAATGCTACTCCAGCACTTTCTTATGGAGTTCTACAGTCTGTGGCTCCAAGTGTCATATAAGAATTTCCAGAGACCTAGCCCTCATTGCACACTGCAGCAGTCACTGGTCAAATGTGATGCTACTCTTACCTTTAAGATAAATCACAAGCTGCAGAACCACCTCATGAAATACCCTCTCAGAGACGTTTCGCATTTTCTCCTCTAATTGCAGCAAGGTACCACAGGAAATCTCTTTACTGGAAACAAATGGGAAGCATGGGACTCTAAAATTAGAGAGGGGAGGTTATCTTTCTGTTTAGCTAGTAATTTGCAGCTTCCAGCAGTTCAGAAAGATAGAGCTATGTAACTCTTAAATTTTATTAAGGGACATAAACCAGCTCCATATTTATTGGCATGAATGTTTAGTATCAAATCTGGCTAGGCAAAGTGAGCACAAATCCCTTGTCCTTGATGTATGCAGGAGCAGATCAGATCTATGCAAACCTTTGCCATCAATTCTAGTGAGAAAAGAGTTGAACTCTCTACCATAAGACCTATGCCTTCACAAAGCTTTTCGTAAAAGAGATGAACAGAGCAGAGAGGATAACTGTAGTGACATTACCGTTAGAAAGATTGATACTTTACCACTATGACTCATTCTTTCCCTATAATTTTATTCCTAAAAGCCAATTAATGATGTTTAAAGGGTGTGTGTTAATGCTTGCTCTTGCAAACAAATGTAATTTACACAATTTGTGATTTTGCAATTGTGCTTTTGAAATTAATGCAACACTTAATAGTCTTTACAAGTTTCAAAATCAATACATTTTGCTTTTTCTTGCGGGAGGATTTTCTGCATGAAAACTTCTTTTTTTAGGCAAAAGAGAAACAACATTGGGCAGTTCCTGAATAATATTAATGGCTGATCAGTCTGTGTCCAATCAATATCCAAATTGCACATGTCACTTTTATTATAAACACTAGTTTTCCATTTGTTCCAGGTACACTTTCTGCATTATTTTGATTTATTACTATAAAAGTATTTAGTTTGGTTTTACAAAACTCAGACAGAGAAGCAACTCTATCAAAGGAATATATTCCACAGAATTTTACCTTTCCAGTTTATGTTTTTTGCGACCTTCGAAATCTGTTTAGGCCTAATCAGGTCTAAGGAATGATTCTATAGCATCTAAAATAATCCAAAATTATTTAGATAATGAAGAATCTGTGGCATTCCATGAGCAGAAGAGGATCTCCATTACACTATTTCTATATGACTCTTTCATCCAGCTAAATCCAAGGTCCTGGTGCCTTCTGAAAATCCAAGAGAAGATGTGCAGATCCAGATCCACGCAGAAGAAAGCAAGTAGAGCTGTCTTTAGGTATCAGCAGTCTCTACCTCCACAATGCTCTTTGGTGTATGATCCTCTTGACATGATTTTGATGACAAGAGCTTGGAATCTCTACAAAGTACATCTTTTGGCAGTGATCTCTCAGATTTCCAAAAGTCATATAATAAACTGTTCATTGTTTCCAAATGAAGTCACAGGATTGTCTTGGGGCATGCCAGTATCCTTAAGATATTTATCAATTTTCCCACTGCTTCCGAACTGAAGCAGAACTGAAAGCAAAATTTGCCCAGGGAATGTGTGAGTCTACTGGTATTTTGTAAAAAAAAAAACAGCAGAAAGTGGTTTAAACCAAGACATGTTTTCTCTACTCCAGTTTTTTCTTAGGAGGACCCTTCTGATACATATTTGTGAAAGTCTACATAGCGAACAAACAAATAAATGAGCAGGAAGAGAAAGTAGTATGGAGAACTGTCAGCATTTACAACATGATAAATAATTTTCACAGGTGATTTCTGTATTAGAAACTAGTGGAAAGAATAGGGCTTGAGTGGTCAAGGTGTAAAGGTAGAGGATTACTCTGAGGACAGTGGTCAGAGATTTACAATCCCAGTGGTTACCAAATTCTGGCATGAAATATTGCTGTGTTTTTGTCACTGAGCATAGCCAAACAGGCATAAGCACCGTAAAGACAAGGAGATAAATTTTAAAGGTGATGGGCACCCACTGTTTCTGCAGCCACAAACCAATAGTTCCGGGTTCAAGATCCCCCCTCTGAAATAATGTGGAAATGCTTTCATAAGAAAACTGAGAAGAAACAGAGAGAGAACTAAAGAGGGGCTCAACCCCCCAAATGCACATGTCACCAACTTCTTATCACAAGTGCTTTCATATTGGAAGAACGAATGTATATTTTTAAATAATTTTTAAAAATAATTTAATGTCCCTATCCTGTTAGAGAAACTGTGCAGATATTGATGTATTTCTGGAAATGTACGTGCAGAATAAAGGCTAAAAATCATTTATAAAAATGAGCTGAGATGCTTTAGTCAGCTTTTTTTTTCTTTTCCCAGCAATAATCCTGCTCTTCATTTCTTCTGCTTGTGACTTTTAAAGAACACATCACCACTGACTTCTCCTGAGAAACATAACTTGATCATGATAGACTTGAGCATTCAGCATTCAGTTATCCCATCTGCTTTTCACTGGAGTCAAGTAAAGAAATGAACTGGTCATCTTCATCTGTGAAGGCTTAGAATAATAGGAAGGTTTGAATCATTTTATATTTAGTAACACAGACAGATGTTAGCTTGAGTGTCTGAAAAGCCACATGTGGAGATATGCAAAAAGAAGCCTTTTAAAGACAATCATACATGAAGATTATCAGCAAGATTTTTATTATCACAGCTTTATTAAATGATGTTTTTGCTCTTTATTTTTAAAAATAGAAGTGTAGAGCATATTTTGCAAAAGTCTAGCACCTTGGAAAGAAATGCTTACATGATTTTGAACTTCTGAAGGGGTGAAAAACCTTTTCTGAAGTCCAAAATCTTAAGTTGTTCAAAGTTCATTTGTTTGACAATTCCTGCAGCAACAGATCTAATACAAGAGGGAACCTCCCGAGGAAGCCTAAGTATATTCAAAAGCTTCCGAATGATTCCAGTAAAAGTTCTTGTACAGAAAGTTCCAACTCACTTCTTGTTTACTTGGTTAGATGCTGTAGAGGAGTCACATAGGATTTCCCTAACAAATCACATGTTCTCATATTGCAGCATCCTTGAGCCAAATGCATAGAAAACCTTGGGTAACCTTTTATTCTTCAATATACACAGGGAAAAATAATCTGTTTTCAATATTTTTGGCCCTTGCATTACATAGATAATGGTCAAATAATGACTTATTTCAGCATATTTCCTCCTGCACTCTAAACAGCATCTGTATAATTTGCTGTCAGTCTTATCCTTAACAGACAGTACTTTGTAAGTAAGAGGGTCATACATGTAGTAACATTGCATGAGTGTAGTTTACAATTTTGAATATTAGGTTGCAGGAAATTAGTCTGTTCCAGATGCCGTGAGCTATTTTCCCATGCCTACTGAGTGATAAACAGAACTGAGGCTAGAGGAGGCTTTGAATGAGTTTTTGGAAAGTCCAGCTTCCAATATCTGCTTCTTTCTTAGGCACTTCAAAGTCACACATTGCCTCGCCCTTGAGCATTTGGCTTTCATAACTGATTCTCTGAGCACGGAGTGCAAGGAATGGCCTTAGGTCAGTGTTCTCATTGCAAAAGACGCCTAAAGATAGCCAGTACAAAACAAGAATACGATTTCTCCAGATTCCTACTAAAATGAAGAGAGATTATGAGAATGGCATTTTAAATGTGTTAAATTCTGTACTTGTCAAAAACAGGGGAGATCTGAACTCTAATCCCTACTCCAGGGACTGTGTATGCACTGAATCCAGTTTCACATAAATAGCCCTTTCAGCAGGACCAGAACCCAAGTTTCCACTAGTCTATGAAAGTGCTTCAGTTACTGTGTTACTGCTGTCTTTTTCCAGCTTGATGAGACCTGAAATCTTTCTACAGAATGACTTGGCTTTCACAGAAGGGGTAAAAAAAAAGACATCTATTGCCTGTGTTATGCACACTGTTTCAGGAACTACCTGTTTCATGTATGCCATTTCCTACCTGATCTGTAGAACACTTTCCATCACTATTTCCTTTTCAGTCTACACAAGAGACACTTACACTTTGAAGTACCTATGGCACTGAAAATATATACTCTGAATAATCCTAATTGAAAAATGCTGAAATGTAACTTCCAGTTCACATTGTCTTGCTGAGTTGCGCAGAAAAATTTATACAGGCTTCCCTGTATAAATCTGCAATATCTGTAAAAGATTCTCATTCCCCTTGTAAAGAGAAGGGATAACACACTCAGGCAATTAGGTGGGAATCTGATGAGAATTTCTACCTATGTTTACAGGCACCAGAGTTTTCATTACACTGTTTATTCATTTTCATTGCTGTCATTCTCAGATTCCTATCATCACACTTAAAACTGTAAAACCTATCAATCACACTTAAAACCCACTTAAGTGTAATTTATTCTATGTAGAAGACTACTACCACAGATTTTTGTTGTCTTCATTTCATGCAGAGTAACTCAGAAAATATTTTACAATAATGATGGCTTTCTTGCCAGTCTGCTTCCACAGAAGGCATTGACGTCAGATTGAGACTGATAAAATAAGTCTTTAAGAACAGGAACAATTCTTTTCAGGATTTCAGGTTAATTCTAAAGGCTTTGTTCAAGTCTTTGTCATGGGAAACCTCCCTTTGAATCCAGTGAGCTTTGGATAAACTGTTTGGAATCTGAAGCCAGAAATCTTTCTTCACTAACATAGATACATTAATTTTGTTAAGTACCTACAAAAAAAGGCATGTTGTGTTCTCAGTAGGTGACAAAAGTTGCACAAAGAGAAATTTTAGTGATTCGTTGATTCTCACACTCTAGATAACCAGTCTGTGGCCATACTAGGGCTCAGGTATGAAAATATGGTGAAAATTAGACACCTAATTTTTATGACATAAATAAAATAATATCTGCTCCATCATACTACATTTTGAAATACAATCAGAAGAGAAACTCGAAACCATAAAAGCAACTGTTCTGCAAAACATACCTTCTCTTCAAAGTGTACTTTGCAGCCCAGGCCCATAGTTCAGGTTCTCATTTCCAAAGTTATCTGTCTACAGCCATTTCTGTAGGACACATCCTTGCAACATTTGTACACCAGTGAAGAGTTAATGCCTTCACTAACTTTTTTATTTTTGCAAAGCATAAACTTTGCAAAAACACAGCATTTTGTTTAAAGGATGTGTTTAGTTCCCCTAA
>VWZD01009382.1:97818-122681 GCA_013396695.1 Sakesphorus luctuosus | reverse complement strand
ATTTTAGTTGTAGGACTATAATTAAAACTATAACCAAGCATGGTGGCTGATATCAGAGCTATTCTGTCCAGCAGTCAGTGTGTTCAAGCAAGAAAGCAGGACAAAAAATGTTCCCATGTTGCTGTTTTCTACAAGTCATTGTTCATTTTCTCCTTTTTGCTCCAGAAGCATACTGTTAAAAATATACAAGTCTTCAAATACAAGGTAAATGTGGTTTCTGTCTGTTGCCACAGAAACAGCTCCATAATTAGGAGAGTATAACCCATCATGGTAGAATGCCCCCTTCATTAGAGACAGTCTACCTGTATCAGAGTCCAGCATGTGATAACCTCTGGAGGAATTAATTATTCCATTATTATTCCTGTTACCAAAGTCTTATCTGATCTCTGTCTTTCCTTTTCCTGTGCTCTCTGGTGGACTCAGAGTTCATCATATTTCCTGTTCTATTTAAAGAACTCCTTGGGCTGGTGCATTATTTTAAGCCTGCCTCTGTGATCTTTAAAATACCAACAGGAAGCATTTACCCTACACAAATCATAGTAACTGTACAGCAGTCAGTTTATACAGAGAGACCAGATTTAGCACATTATATGTATATATAAACAGGATAATGTATGAAAACAGAGGACTCTGGACGACGTAAGTTTTTCATTTTCTACCCACTCTTCAAATACACTTTCCATGTTAGGGAACCCTACCACAACTCTTTGAATACAACATGGGAAGTGGCATATGTATCATGCTGAAAAGATCCTATTGTAAAAAAAGATGTATTTATGATCAAGGAGAATGGAAACTGTAACTTCTGAGACCAACTGACTGTGAAAGCAGAAGTGTACTGTGCCAGGATCATTTGGGTCCACAACTTGAAGAGCATTTCGCTCATGTGCTTCAGAGATGTTCCACCACATTTATTCTGCTTTTGCTTGTTAAGAAAACACTTATACCCTCATAACAAGGTCCTCATAGTGATTTATCCCTAGGTCATTTTCACATGATCTCTTTTCTCCTATTGGGTCTAAAAAAATAGAATGTCAGCTTACTTGAGTTTGTAGGGAGATATAGGCCAGATATTTATCAAACACACGTGATATGAACACACAACATATGAAAGAAAATTTACTTAATACCCATTCACCCTTGTAATGAAATTAGCCTTGTCCTTTGATTTTTTTAATCTTCTAGGTCTATGATATTTAAAATAAAAAGTAAACAATAAGTCAGTTAGACCCAAACTAGGTTTCTGGCAGCTGGGTTCCAGAGATGGAAAGAAGCCAAAGGAAGCCAATTCCTGAGTGTGCAAACAACTATCAGGAACAACTAAACATTTTTTCTCATCTGTTCATTTGAGTAGGAGGCATGTGGCTCAGCTTGGTCCACAGACACCAAATCCTTCTGCAAATGTTAGTACAGCCATATGTGTTAATTCCACAAGAGGTTGCAAGGACAATGACATCCAAAGATAAGCTAGAGGTGATATCTTCCCCTCTAACATCGTCTTACATGTGCAAAGGCAGCTTCCGTCCCTTGAGCTTTGACAACCACAAATCCATGGATGCTCTTTAGGCCAACATATACAGAATCTCAGACTGGCTGAGGTTGGAAGTGACCTCTAGAGGCCATCTGGTCCAACTCCTCTGCTTAAGCAAGTCACCAGTTGCCCAGGACTGTACAGAATTACAAGGACCATGGAGACAATTATAGTCTCCAAGGACAGAAACTTTACTACCTCTCTAGGGCACCTGTTCCTGTGCTCAGTGAACCTCATAGTAGAACAGTGAAGTATTTCCTGATGTTCAGTGGGAGCTTCCTGTGTTTCAGTCTGCGCACATTGCCTCTAATCCTGTCACTGGCCACCCCTGGAAAGAGCCTGGCTCCATCTTCTTTACAGCCTCCTTCAGATATTTACACACAGTTGATGAGATCCCTCCCTGAGCCTTCCCTTCTCCATGCTGAACAGCCTCAGCTCTATCATCCTGTCCTAAGAGAGGTGATGCTCTAATCCCATAATCACCTTAGTTGTCCTTCTGCAAACTCTCCAGTAGCTCTGTGTAGGTTCTACCAACTATTGCACAGGGTTTATTTATTTTCAGCAATAGCAAAGAACACCCTGTGGTGTTACTTAAATCCTATTTTCCATCACAAGAAAGAGGTGGGGTTTCTAGAATTCCATCTCAGTTAATTTCAGTAGTGGGAGGGAAGGTTCAAGTGCCTTCCAGTCCCTGAAGCAGTGGTCTACTCAAAAGCACTACAGAGTAGTGCTCTCCACAAACAGGACAGCCCTCTCATGAAGCCACACTGGCTGTGACCAATGACTACGTTGTCCTTCTGGTGTATTTCAATACCTGGCAGAATAATCTTCTCCCTAATTTTACCAGGCCCTGAAGTGAGACTGACAGGCTTGTAGTTTCCAGGGTCATCCTTCTTGCCCTTTCAAAAGCTGATTTTCTCCCCTTTCTTTCTGTTTAGGATTAATCCATTCCTGCCTCCTAGCAACCACTTGTCATTACAACTCCAGCCAAGACAGCCAGTAAACATCCGCTGTGTAAGTACCTAATGCAAGTGGAGTTAATGAACTCTTTGTAAATACTGTTCTCCCTTGCACAGCCTAGGATCTGCACCACGTATTCCTCTGTCAGCACTCTCAGGAATGAGATCTTGAGATTATCAGCAAACACAGCAACGATAACTTGTGCTTGAGTAACTAGGGAAAAGTATGCTCTTCCTTTGACATACCAATGATCCTTCCACTGTCAGGGGAGAGAGGCATCTATGGAGAGCAATTTAAATCCAAATCTGAGTCACTGTCTGGGGGTGCCTCTTTCCTTTTCTCCACTAACTCCACAGTGAATTAAAACAGTTAGACTTTTGACTTGGATATCTCAGCATCTGAAGCTATGTAGGGTGAATATGGGTATATCTCAGGAAGTCCTGTGTTTCACTTATATCTTTATCTCTATGTATGAATAAGGAAAGGATGTGTTACCAGGCTGGTGTCATCTGACATTTTCCTGCAAAATTTGAACCTGAACTGTCCTAAGCATCTCAGAGGTGCACCTCAAAGAATCAGAGAACCACAGAATGGTTTGGGTTGGAAAGGTCCTCAAAGGTCATCTAGTTCCAAGCCCATGTTGCCATGGGCAATCATTATGTCATGCAAAACTATGGTCAATGCAAATGCTACTGAAATGTGAACATTTGCAATACAGAGTTTATCTAACTCATCCTAAGGGATGCCCTCTAATGTTCTAGACAGTTGTGTATGCAGGAGGCAGGTATCTACTCTGCTTATTTTAAAGATGAAGTCAATTCATTCGTGTTGTAACAACCATTTGCAAATCAGTCCTTCACACTTTCTCTCTTAACACAAATTTTAGCAGACCTACAAGTTGAAGAGATCCTGCCTCTTGGCCCATGGCATGGTGTAGAGCACTCTTTATTGTGCCAACACTACTGTCTGTGCAATCACCTTATAATCTAGGTCACTAAACAAATAATTTTATAAAGAACCTTCCAAAACCTGAAGTTCCCTTAGCCTGAAGACTATATTTAAGAAAGCACAAGCCACTGTAAAAAATACTGGAGATGTTGTGTGGAAAAATCTCTTATAATTCTCAGCTGGATCCAGATCAGGTTTACTCATTGACTTTGCCAAGTGAACACTCAGGTCATACAAAGAGCACTGTAAGCAACATATAATACAGTAAACTGCTTGTGGAATACCCTGGAGAGCTCAGACAGGAAAGGTGGGATTAATCTCATTTCATGTTACATCTCTGCAACACAGATCTCTGCAGCTGAATATGTTGCCCTATCCTCATTTACAGATAATGGAGAGAAACAGCTCTTTAGAAAGGTGATTAATTTTAGATGATAAGATGAATTGTGCTCTGCTAAGTGCCTATTTCTCACCACTGACTCTAAGGAAGTGTGGAGTGACTAGGTCTGCTGTGGATGTCTGTATTATAGATACCTATGAATTTCTCCCTGCTTTTCCTGGCATAGACATGTCATCCTCTTGCTTTTCTCTTTGGGCATAGTCACACATATGCACATACATATACACACACAGAGTTTGATTACAGGATAACATACATGTTTCTATGTGTTACTCTCCACATATAAGCCCTTTCCCCTCTGATTTTCTGTCAAAGATTTCTCCTTAAAAAGTGACCATATGTGTTACAAATCATGTGGATTCTTCAAAGCTGAGGGAAAAGGTAACAAATACGGCTTCCTTCTCATGCTCAACCATCCAACTTCATGCCTACTACCAAAAGCATCAGGTTCAACTGCGAGAAACAGCTCACTCCTTGCACTCAGTAATTGGGACTGGCTAAACACAAAATCAAAGCAGCACCAAGTGTTTGAATTAGCACAAAAGGCAGCCAGGCCTTGGATGTCCATGCTCCATAGGGAATTTAAGTACACTCCTTTGTAAGCTGTGCTAAATGACACAAAAATGTACAGACTCCAAATTTCCAATGCTGTCTCTTTAACCAAGAGGAAATTTTAAGCTAAAGAAGGTGCTAATCACTGTACAGTGAGTCAGAGGTTGTTTGCTGTGGACACTGTGTTTGCTGTGCATTCTCCTTGCACAAACATTCATATCTCCTCCTCTGTACACCAATGGTAGTTTGTAGTGAACTATTTCCTATGCACTGGGAACGAATCCACTCATTTCAGTCACATATATCTAAACAGGTGAAGGGGCTAGGACTTTAACCACTCTTGATACCTAGAGGCATCTCTTCAATCTGCATTATCCAACCTGAACTTCACTGTTTCTTCTCTCTCAGCTTGCAGGCACTAAATGTGCTGGACCTGCAAGAGTCAATGGCATGAGAAAAATTTACAATACAGTTTCATGAGCACCAGTGAACATTATTCCCAGGTTCTCCAACATATGGATATTTCTGGGCCCATCTAGCTGATTCTACATGGATTCAGAAATTCAGAGCAGCAAATAAATTCTGACCTCCTTCTTGCTGTTTTTCAATCTCTTTGGCCAAACCCCAAACTCTGCAATGCACAACATATTGCTTGTCAGAGTGCTTTCCTGAGAAAGTAATTTTCAAACTCAAATTATGCATCACAACACCCTTGTAAGGTGGAAAGGAAATTAAAAAACTGGCAACAAGCCATGACTTGTTGGAGGAATCTCATGTAGGCCAAAGATTACCTTTGGGTTTAGGGTTTTTAAGTAATGGGTCAAGGGAACACAGACAGAGGACTGGATCTTCATACCCCCACCAGTGTGAATGGAGGCTACTCAGAACTTACACAATCTTAGACATCCCTCAAGTTGTATTGTTTCACCCCTCTTGTGAAGACAAATATTTTTGAGAAACTAGTCTCAAAAAGCCAGTCTTATAGTACTTAAAGTAGCAGAATAGTGACTAATAAGGTCTCAAAAGCACCCACATCTCCAGCTCCCATGTGAAATCTCACAGGTATCAGATATTTTAGATACTTACATGCTTTTTAAAATATGGCCTTAAATAAGACACATGAAATAGAAATCTCAGAGGTTGTGATTCTCCATGTCCTGAACAAACACCCTGCCTCCAGAACTGGTTCCTATCCCCTTTTATTGTCTCCTATTGTTTCCCTGCAAAGTCTGCAGACACTGTGGCACCATTTGGGCAATCTCTAGTGGTCGTCTTCTCTGCCAGTTCAGTGTTTATAATTTCTATTTCTTCCTGGTTTGGAAGTGGCTTATCTGGGACAATGTTCTTACAATGTTGTTATTTGCTGGCCCAAGGAAAGTATGATTACAGTAAAGAATATAAACAGGCTCTGGGAGAAGATGTAATTTAAATTCTTGCTGATTAATTTAATTCCCCTGTAGACTACCACTGAGTTTAGAATTAGAGGTGGGCCTCAGTCAACTTTACCATCTGGACCCAGAGCCACAGGATAAATCTGCAGTAGTTCTTGTCTTTACAGAACTAACTACTCACTTCTTTAACCTTCAACTTCCCAGAGACTGGCACATTCAGATGCCAGGGAGAACTGTGAGGTGTCAAGCAAGAGTCTGGAGCCCTACTGCTTTGCAGTTACTTTACTTTAACTCCTGGAAAGACTCTAGGTGATGTGCTTCCCAAAGTTACAGAGTACATCAGAGGGGCAGTCAGACGTTGCCTGCTGGTGAAGTGTAAAACACCTGTTCTTCTACTGTTACTACCTCACCTGAAACTCGACTCTCTCTTTTAGTAAGAGTTCTCTTTTACTGAGAAGCAGAAAGAAGAACTTCAAGCACTTTGAATGCTGTCTTCTGGGAACTATCAGGTTTATTCATCATGAATTATTCTCATCTGCCCTTCCTGGGATGATCAGGATGGAAGAACCATAAGATTTCTGTAACTGATTTGTGATGGGTCAGGTTCACAGAGCATAAAATAAAATAAAGAGCCTTCTATTAGGCTGCAGTAACCCACTCACTAACGCAAGGAAAAGTAAACAAAGAGCTTTCCTTAGTTCAAACACTGTGGTATTCTCAGCCTGACTTGCTATTATGCACATATAGCCAAGCTCTGGCCTTCCCCACATTTGCCCTTTCAATAGCCACATCCTGGCTAGCCCACAAAGCACAAACCCAGCACGGCCACCCAGACTGGGAGTGTGAGAATGGCAGATGCAGGAGGGAGAACAGCAGCTGTGGGCAGCATGGAGAAGCATAAACTTCAAATGGCATAAAGTGCTGGATAAAAGATGCAGACATGGAGAGAGCTGGAATGCTCCAGGTCGAGGGCATTCTCTCCCCACCAGCTTGGCTGGGAGCCACATTCCTACATTCCTGGCCCTGCCACAGAACAAGGCAGTGTTGTAAAGGCAAAGACCAAATGCTTTGTTGTGGGTAATATATGTCAGTACAGCTCAAACAGAAAGCCAAAGTTTTACAGTTGTTCTGCTGGCTGTATCCTGGGACCTGAACTTAAAAACACTTCACAAATGATTTCTAGATCAGGTTATTCTGTACTCTCTTTTGGTACAACCTACTGAATTTAAAGCTGTTTCTCTTACACTGAACAGAATTTCATGGATTAAACTACAGCCTTCCTTAGTGAAAAGTTTATGACTTATCTAGAAATGCAAGACACTGAAGCATCAATAATTTTCTGCTAAGATTGCCAAAGAGATTTTTACCTTGCAAGCCAAACTCTGCGATTCATCATTTCTTCACACAAATTATGACAAGAGACTCACACTTTCATCAGCAGTTTGTGCACCATTAAAGCCTGTTTCTTTCATGTGCTGAAACAGCAGAGCAGATAAAAAGTAGGAACAGACATAGTGTTCTGGTATTTACTATATTTTAGCCAACCGTGTCTTAGGTGAATTACTCATCCACCTGTTTTCCAAGAGGTGAGAGATATGGGAGTGTGATGTTTGGGAATGGCATTTTTGTGTTTTGATATGATGGCTGAGACACACAGACAAGGGANCCATAGGTTGTTCCCTGGATAGATGTGTAGGGGAAAGAGGAAATACACACTGTAAAGATGAAACTTTGATTACCACACAGAGATCCTGGAACTCAAAATATTTTATAACTTGAACTTTTATCGCACTTTTGGTACAGTGTCCCTAGTGGTTACTGTCCAAGGACAGTTAGATTACCTTTATGGTAGGAAACTAAGCAGATCCAGGAAACTTGTGTGCACCTTACCTGTTCAACTGTTCAAGCAGTTGCATAGTGGGATATGTCTTTAGCTTGAAGCCAAGAAGAGCTATCCTGAATAATTCCCAGGCCTACTTCCAGAAATTAGTCACAACTAGTGGTCTGGATACAGCCAACCTGTTCTGGAGGGCAAAATTTCTTAACAGCACAGACACATCTATTCTGTACCAGTTAAACTTGGTGCCAAAATGCTTTTTATTTCCTACTATAGAAAATCCCTAGTATACATTTAGCCTGAGAAGGCGGGCCTTGTCATGCTGGAGACAACTGACAGAAAAGGAATATTAGAAGGTTTGGCTCTCAGACACTTTTTTCCCCTTCTCCCATTCCTTCTGTCCCTCTCTCTCCCTATAAAATCTGTTTATAAGCTCCTGCAGTGGCCAGAAATATATTAAAATCTGTGTGTTGTTTAGGTCCTGATGAGAAAAAGGAGGTAGGTTTAGGCCTAGGAGGCTGGGAGGTGGAGTGGGGTGGGAGACAGAACTGTTGATCATGGCAATTCTGAAAGAACATAAGTGACAAACAGTAAGAATCAGAACGGATGTTTCTGGGTGTGTGAGCAGTACAATGGCAGTTCTCTTTAGAAAGACATTCATCACAGGCTCATTTACTATGAGCTGAGCCAGTCAATTGAAAATCTCTATAATAATTAATTTTTGTTTTCCAAATGAAGTGGACAGTGTTCAGTTTTTCAGTCCGAAGTGACTTGATCACAACTTTTGAAGAAAGTTTGTTTTCTAAAATAAGATCTAAACCAAAAGTCACTCAGAATGCTTTTCTTCATGGAAACTGCTATATTTCTGTTAAATTTGATAACAGCTTGTTTTTACAAAATAAGACATTGATGCCAAATTGAAGCTGGCAATGTCATTTAAAGTGTCACTCTGGATATAAACAGGAAATGTTTAGAGTGCTGATCCAGTGATTAATGAATGTTTCCACATCTATGTAGCAGCCAATTTTCCCTTTCCTTGGAGATTACTCCATTACATAAGCTATAGAAGGGCCAGAACTTTGATCCTATGTATTGAAGTACACAAAAAATAGCATTTTTGTGCAAATGCTGGCATGATTTTCTCTCTTTGAAATCAATTACAGGCTTTCTCACTTACTCTAGTGGGAGTGAGAAGCAAGCCAATGTCTGAAAGGTTTTTTGCTCACATGTCTTTTTAAGGGCCAAAGCACTTTTCTTCTGGAATAATTCTCAGCCTTCCCTAAGTCCATTCATAGACACCACTCCTTAATAGTCTGACTACAGTTTAGTGAGAAACTATTCACTTTTGTCTCTCTTAAACACCCTTAATATTTTTTCCTGTCTGGAGGGAAAACAAATGAATTTGATTGAGTAGTTCTGTACCCTATTGTATGGATCTAACCAGACATACACAGTAGTCTTTTTAGGCTGCCCTTAATCTAAATACACATTAAAAGGGAGCCTTACAACAGAGTCCTCTAGTTGCCTGATCTAATTGTCTGACCAAAGAGTACCAATTTAGGATAACAATAGCACGGGGCAGAACTTGTTAGTTAGTACATGCTGTCCCCAGACCAGCAACCCAGTGAAAAGAGAAAAATAAAGAAGTGTGTATTTATGTCATTTTCTCTATTCTTCTTGTAAGGACATAGAAACCTCAGGCACCCAAGGGAGCCCAAGAACTTCAGGACAGCTGCTTAACTTGGCACTTTAAGTTGCAAGCCAAGCATATCGGCATTTGTTTGGCGGAATTTCTGAGAAACAGAAACTGCACTGACCAGAGCCTATCTAGGCAAACTGAAGAGGAAAATCACGTGGGAAAATAACAGCATGCTAGTGTTTTTTCTAGTGAACTCGTAGACAAGTTGAGACTTACCCCTGAGAGCCAGCCAGGTGTTCTAAGCTTCTGCTTAGGTGTCAAGAGACCTCTGCTTATGCTGGAAGAAGTAGATGACTCCACAGGAGCTGAGATTACAAGTCAGCATTTGGCTTCACTTTCTCTTCACTTTCTTTTTGGAGATGTTTTTCTTTGGTTTTATGAAATGCAAAGCTGCCTTTTTCCTGCTTTTGCCATATGCTGGGCTGGGAGCTCCCCCATAGCCCTTGTATGAGGAGGAGAAATCTCTATATAAGTATTCCCCTACAACATAAAGACCATCTGAGGTAATAACTTGGCAGACAAACACTTGTGTAAGAGGAATTGCCTCAACCTAAAAAGTCTCTACCACTAGCTTTCAGGAATGAAGGGTGTTTAAAGTTAATAACTCACTGTGTAATCGTTAACTTGAAAAAATGTGATAGTTATATCTGAAACAGGTTGCCTTAGGAGAAGAAAAAAAAAGAAAACCAGCATGTTCAAATGGCACAATACTAATTTTTAGTAGACAGAGAAAAGCTGTATGTAATATATTCTGTAGAATATAATCTATAGAAATACATGCATTACGTAGGTATTGCGTGTTTATTGTGTATATGTACATAGCAACTAAATATTCTCATTAAGGACATGACCTCAAGTTTGCTGAAGTCCATGGAACTGCTGTTGACATAAATGACTTTGGATAATTACTAGTCCCAAGTACTTACATTTAGAAGTTTCCAGTAATGACCATAAAATAAGGACTTAAGGCTTCAGACTGAAGGAAGACTTGAGTGAGGCACAAGCAGTCTGAAAGTCTGGCTTATTTCTTGAGACACACTGACTCAAACCACTACTTCTCTTCTAGTTCTAACCAAAAGACTACCTCACCTATTTGAAAAACAATTCAAGGCCCATATTGTTCTTAGCTATGACACTGACTTTTATTTGCAAGCAAGTAAATGAATTCAGTGTTTATCCCTTTCTGTAGTCCTTTTTCTGCTTGTGTGTGTGGGAATGTGTGTATTTTCATTTCTTTATTTATTTTGTGAGCACTTTGTGCTTGCTGAGGCCACAGCTTTCAGAGCCATACCTGAGTATTCCCAATATAGTCTGACTCGATTCAGGGAACAGTGCTTTTATTTTCCTTCTTCAAAGAGATTGTCGTGTTTCTGTATCACAATTTCTTTTTCAAATACAGTCGTTTGCTCAGCAACTTCCAAGTAGACAGCTGTCAGTTTAACCTCCNTAGGACTCTGCCTTATGGGCACACACAAAATTATGTATTTGAGCTGTTAATCTGTATAAAATTTAGAATGAAGCCCCAACCTCTCAATATATTTAGCTATTTAGGTACCAGTTACTTCCTTAATAATGCCAAATATGGGCAAAGAATGCAAATATATTGCAACTGAATGCAATTTATTTGAGTCCTTCTACAGTCTAATTCTATGTTGATAAAACTGAAACCATGGACTGTCGAGGACTGACAGACTGTAATTCAACTAATTTTATTTTTGAAAAATGAAACACTAAACACTACCAACTGTCTGCAGTCCCAGAGTTTGTCTGAAATCTAATAAAACTTAAGGGCCTTTATATTTTCATTCATTCCTTAGAAAAATGGCAAACTGGGTTTTGTTTTTTTCAGGCCTCTGATTCAGTTATTTCGCTTTCCTTTCTTGCAGGATGTTTTGGAAATGTTTTACCATTGATAAATCTAACTTTTAAGTCACAAAGGCTAAATTGTCTCTAACACTACATTCTTTGGGACAAATGCATTAAACTTAATGGGGAATGAGTGCCATTCACTCATGAAACAGACTTCATGAAGATCTGAGCTTCCACAGCTCACATGAAGCTCTCCTTCATGTACAGCTCTCTACATCAGATCTGCTAGCAAAGAACATACATCTCGGCAAGCAGGTCCCTGTGACTGCCTTGGGTATATATAACTGCAGAGAAATTTTCACACTAAAATACTGATCCAATACGTAGGGTCATTAGTAATATGGAAGACATGTGGTGTCAGGTTTGCACAGTACAACATACTGCTAGAGACCTAAGCTAATTCCATTGAGCTGATACATCAAGACTATGTAAAACCATTTTGGGAAACATTTCCCATTTTCATATTTGCTAGCAGCATACTTACCCCAAGAGTTAGGATGCACTGGTTTTAGCCCCCCAGGATCTGGTAAGAATACAGAATTATTCTGTATTGGAGTATTTCAGTTCATTACCAAGCATTCAAACAGTCTGCAATAAATTCTATACAGTACTTTATGCAGAAATGAGATTGAAATCATGTCCTTTTAAAAGGTGTTTGAAATACAGCATAGATAATTTGAGTTTTCCTGTAATTTGAACAGAGTAATTTGAAAAAGCAACAGTGGTAACGGTGCTTTGGATAGACCTCTCAGGGTACATTGAGGACTGGCTGCTCCCTAAGGGAGGAGGACAATACAAGATGGCAGGGCAGAGCCCAGACCCCACACTGTCCAAGCAAGATGAGCAGTGCAGACTCAGAGTTGGTAGCCAAAGTCAGTAAAGGATCCAGATAACTGCGTGAGTTTGTGGTGGTACTGCAGGTCTGAGGTCAAGCCAGGAAGAAAATCCACAGATCAAGACCAGGACAGGATCTGATGAGGGCAATCCAGGGCATGACACAGCTCAACAAAAATGGAGCAGGCCCACAGTAATGAGACAGGTGTGAGAACATGCCAGGGAGTCAGTCTGCAGATCAGGATCAAGGGAACCACTGCTAAGCTGGGCTTTGTTTCAGTTGGAGATCAGTATTCCTGCAACATAACTCCAGCAGGGACTAAATCCCTGACATGAGCTTGAAAGAGGCACCTATCTACAAGGTCAGTGTGTGTGTGGAGGCCCCAGGTGAGGCTCGCCAAGGAAGATAAGGCCTATGAGAACACCCAGGGGACTGTCCAGTCTCAGTAGCCACAGTCTTGAGGATTAACTGAGTCATTCAGCCTTTAACTCCTGAACCTACACGTATAAGGAGTTTGTTCCTCCTAAATTCATCATCTTGCTAGTATGATTTTTTAATATAAACTAAAAATAAGATTTTAAACCTTTATATTATATTTAAATAATGAGTGTAAGATAATTTTAAAATAATACAGGTGGGATTTAATGTTTCCTTAATTATTTTTCTACTGCAAGTTTACTTACTGCTGCTCTCTGCCTTCTACTCAGCCTCCATTCACTCTCATACTGACATTATTGGAATAAAATTCATTTTCAGTAGCAAAAGAAAACATTTTTTCTCCATGCCCTTACAACTCTGTCCTTTGACCATACCACTGTTTTCAGTAGATTGAGCTATTTGATGTCTATTCATGGTCAATCTGCCATCTGTCACACAAGAATGCTTTTCAAGCAGTGAACATTGGATGCAGGCTTCAGCCAAATATTGTTTCAGAAATAGAGATGTCTGGTCACAGCTACTACATTTTTGGTGCATGCTCTAAAGAAGGGGGTGATGATGGTATTCAGCTATGACCCTGGTAATGAACCAGACTGTCCATGACAGGAGCACCACAAAAAACACTGCAGCAGAGAAAAACAGAGAAGAAAATGAGGACTCAGAAGAGGAATAAAAAAATGCAATCAAAGTGTATTTTGTCTTTCTCTAAACTTCAAAGAATCTGAGAGCAGGTTTTTTGTGTGTACAACTTTGTAACGCTTGGTCTTGTGTTCTTTTTAGCATGTCTGGTTTGAGATGCCAAATAATTAAAAGACCTAATATTTCACAGCAGCGCTTAACAGCTAGAACTCTCATTTCAGGCTCTCATTCAGATTTAAACTGAGTATCAAGCATGTAGGGTCTTACTTTGAAACTGTTACAAAGATTCCACATTTATTAACATACAGATCCACTTCAGGATACTTCCAGTTATACCAACCACCATCTCTTTTGTTTATGTGTTTGTATGATACACAATCAGGGTGTCGGGCATTGCTCTAGTATATTCTGTCCCATGCCAGTATACAGATAGGTTGAAGATTAAAGAAATGGAAGAATTTCCAGATGTATAACTATAAGATCTCTTTTCACAAGACAAATTTTGGACTTGAGGAGCTACTCTATTCTCTATATGCAGCTGCAGCTGGTAGACCACTCAGAAGGAGCACAGTAGGAATATTGACCTAAATCCCTATAAAGTATTTCATTTCCATTTAGACCACACACAGCTGCAGAAAGATAAGTGAAATAGTATAGATGCATCTTAGTTGACTATAGTCAAGCATTTTCTCTGCT
Organism: Sakesphorus luctuosus; assembly: GCA_013396695.1. Lineage (NCBI taxonomy): Eukaryota > Metazoa > Chordata > Aves > Passeriformes > Thamnophilidae > Sakesphorus > Sakesphorus luctuosus. The sequence goes on along the minus strand of VWZD01009382.1, from coordinate 108,886 downwards.
GAATAAGATCATCATTTTTACTGGATTGTTTGAGCTCTGGAAGTTTGTGGCATTGCGTATGACATGCTGAGATTAGTTCAGAAGTCTTCTCTTATTAATATTTCCCTGAAGTAAAATAATATCCTGATTCCTTGTTAGGAAATGATCCAGAAGACTTGTTTGTCCTGGCACTGCTTTACATGCAAGTTAAAACTTAGCTATCTATCTCCTCACCTTCCTGTCTCAGCAGATTCTCTATGTGTAAAGAACAATAGCCTGTCAACTGCTACAGTCTGACAGTCTTTTCTCATCTGGAGAAATTAGATTTGAACCCATGAGCAGAATGCTTTTCCCATAGCCATGCCTTTTATGTATATACTTAGTTGCTGATTACTTTTTCAGCATCCCTTTTCTTATTAAGAACCGTTAGCCATGCTTTGTCTATTGCAGAGTAGGAGAATTGTTTGACCTCTGTATACCTGTTTCTCCTCAGTATGAGACTAACAAGGTTTAGTGGTGCCTGGACAGAGAGATACTGTCAAGCAACACATATACTCTGCATAGAGATTAAAAAAAGCCAAACACCACCACCAAGGGATCAAATACTTATGATTTTTTGCATTTCTATGATTTTTTGCATTTCTAAGAAGTAAAGGTTGTACTCTATATCTTGTTGAGAAAACAACTACTGTTCCATACGCAGAGAGTGGAAGACTATAAAGGCAGTAATAATGGACTCTTAAAGTGCAGCCACAACAATGAAGCTTAAATCTTAAGAAAAGCTTTCATCTAAGAAAAACTGTGGAGCTCTGGCATGGCTTGATTACAGAATCCAAAGGAGAAATCTCCCTCTGGAGGCTTCAATCTGAAGGCTTGAAAGGACAGGCTATGCACATTTCTGTTAGGAATCTGTTAGCTCTGTCTTGAGAAAGAGATGAACTTACCCTGGGAAAAGGACCAGGTCCAAACAACCTTTAAGGGTCTTTTGCAGGATTATTTTCAGATTGCTTCTACTTCAGCAGAGAGGATAAGTGATCTGGAAAATCTGGTTTATTAAAGGAGCTTAAAAGAAGTTGATCCAAGTTTGTGAAAGAGATTAGAAACTATGCAGGGTCACTGTCTTTCAGAATATACAAAAAGGAGGAGAATTCTCATATACCCAAGTGTCAATTTAATATATCAAAGGTCCAGACAAATGTTTGTGTTGGGAAGCTATTCTTATAAAAAAATAACATGTGATATGTAAACAATAGTCATTAGAGAGCTGATGGCACGTTTCCACACTAGCACTTGGGGTGGCATTTACTTTGATATTATTGCTTATAAAAATCTGTTCTCAACTAATTGTTTAGGCTCCCTCTATAGTCAGTGGGCAGAGACAGGTGGCACTTGAGGTGATGGAGCCCATAATTTTCAGACATGTCGGCCTGCAATACCTATTTTTCTGTAGACTGGAGAGGCAACCAACACAAACACTGAACAGTAAAGCTGAAATGGTGTAAAACAAATTTCATCCTTGAGGTCTTTATATTGTTGTTTTTTCTGAAAAATAAAGATATAGTTCAACTGTAAGAAAGAAAGTTTGTCCATCTTAATCATATGAATCAATTAACTTCCACATGTTCTCCATATCTCAGAGCTCCATATATAGGTCAGTCATCTGGAAAATATCAGATTTTACTACAGTAATTACCACAGTCCCATCCAGACTTGAATTCTATTAAGAAAAAAAACCCAAAACTTTTCAGAGGCAAATTATATCTCATACTTTCTATAAATGGGAAGTAATGTGCAGAGATTTAAAAGATCAGATTTTTCAAATGTAAAGGCCTGCACTTAGAGTAGAATTTGTGTGTGGTAACAAGCACTAGCATAAACAAAATATTGAATGTATATTCAAATTTCATGGGCGTTGATTTAGGTACCACATTCTTTGAAAGACTCATTATTCATATTGCCTTATTGTACAGTTAATAGAGCTGAGAAGAGATGCAAGATGTTGTAATTTCTAAGAACTTAGTGTCACTAAAAATGCCCAAAAGGTAAATTCAAAGAATTTAGAGCATCCATAGAAAAAACCAAACCAAACCTAAATTTTGAAATAAGCTCATGAGGAGACATCTCAGCTTTTTTCATTAAACAAATGATCCCAAAGACATATAAGGAAAAACTGTGTAATGATTCTCACTTACAAACACATGAAAATAAACCTAAGCTTTTCATGTTTATTTATTTCACTTTCTTCCATTTTTCTTATGGGTGTCAATATGTATGCTTGGAAACAAATGCCTTTAAAATATCCTTTTGCCATTTGTTTTGTGGACCACAATCATAGCACTCGAAGGAGGGTAGGATGAGCAAAAATTACAGGGATTCCAAACAGAAAATTGCTGAGAAATGCTCTGTGATAGCGAACTTCAGCACCTTTGGCTCCTTCTTTCTGTATTAATGAATTACATAAGATTGTAAGTATAGCCAGTGCTTGCAAGGTAGTGACAGTAAGCTGTCAGTCCATTCTCTCTCATCTTGCTCACAGTCCTGTCTCACAAATGCATCAGCTAATGACTTATTGGAATAAATCAGATGAGAGTGAAGAGATGGTTACACTCAGGAAGAATCAAGCAGCTGTTCGGCTGAAGTCTATCACCAAGTTGAGTGGCTTGAATGTGTCTGTTTAAAAGTACAGCTGAAAAGACCTCCCCCACAGCTCACTGTTTTGTAGAATCTGCATGAAAAAGACATCATACACTGTGTTTTTTTCTCTGGGAGTCAGATGTTCTACACTAATGATTGAAACCCACCTGGAGTTACATGCTACCTGACATTGTGCCTTTGTAAAAACCCTACTGCCACACTGCTCGTATGCTCTCAGCCATGCCACCAAAGCAGCAAACACTGTTGCCTCTAGGATGGCATTGTCTACTGACTTCCTGACCCTGAAGATGCAGGTATCTGGATAAGGAATGCAGTGCAGTGGACACTGTGGGCATATGTCCAGAGTGGAGGGAGCTTCCCAGGGTTTCCACGCCAGCTAACCTCAAGTGACATTTCCAGAGCCAGGCCACAACATAGCCTTTCATTCACCCTATGAGCCACATTTTCTTCAGCAAACAGTTTCCTTGTTGTGCTATTTGAGGCCAGCCGTGGGACAGAACTGGCAGAATGCACTGTCCGTAGAAGTGTCTGTAGGAGTGTCTGTAGGGATGTCTGTAGAGGTGCACAGGCTTCTTCATGACCTGTCCACCCAGGCACACTGAGGGCAAATAGAAATAGCAAGGCTCATGTACTGGGGCTTGCAAAGAGGTCAAGAGGGGGGTCACATGTTACAACAAAAAAACAGAACAAATTTCATGTGAATCATGCCTTTACGTCCTTCATGGTAAGGCAAAGCCTTACTAGAATGTACATTACTTCCCTTCCAGGAACCAATGCTTCTTAGGATTTGCTGATGAAAGCAAGTTTCTGTAGCTTTGGAAGAAATCAGTAAAAGAGATGACAAGGTGACATACAAATCTATCTCAGCATTTCGTTTGGCTTCATTTTCCATGGGGACACCCGTTTTACTCAAACATTCAGAGATGAAAATAAAATGTCTTTCTGGTTTTGTTTGTTTGTTTGTTTGTCTGTTTGTTTTCTGGGGTTTGTTTTTTTTTTTTAATTGTGGTTTCTCAAGAGAGCTGTACTGCACACAAAAAACAGCTAGCCAAGGACAGAAACAGCAATCAGGAATGATTAGTGGCATAACATGATTTAACTGTGATTCCACAAATTACAGATGAGGGCAGAGGCAGAAAAATCAAAAGCAGAAGACATACTGTACCCTTTATATTCAACTCCCCAAATTTTTCCAAATTCCTCAGACCAATTCCAGACATTTACAGAAACTGGCTGCTGTTTTTTGTACTTCATCCCCTGAGGAATGGGTTTAGAATAGAAAAGCTGACTGAAGAACTTGAGACAAAGCAAACACTCATCATGAAAGTTCAGGTAGGTGACATTTACTGATCCTCAGAGAGCAGATTCCTACACCAAATCTGCTGATAGAAACAGGTTGGAAGCTGTATGTAAGAAAGAACAGAATGTTTCAAGGGACATACAGAACACTGAGATGTAAGGGGCTGGAAAAACATGACCTTTAAAACTCTGCTCCTACCAAAAAAGCCATGTGTGCAAAGACCTAGAGGAGGAAAAGGGAGACATGGAAGCCTGCTCTCAGTTCTTTATTACTTGTCTTTTTTAAGTGATGGATTATCAGCATATGCTTGAGCTGAGAACCACCTGGGTACCAAAAACAGTTCCAGAAATACAGGGTGTCTGCTCTTCCATGCATTTACCAAAGCCCTGGAAGAGCTGGAGGATCTCTGCCTTTCCTCCATAGCAAGCTTATGTAAGACAGGGCAGAAGTGTTTTGAATTAATGAGAAAAGACATCCAGAGACAGTTTCCCCAGTCTGTTGTACATGCTGGACAGAGTTTCTGTTCTGAGGAAAAAATCATGGAGGCTTCATCACTTGGTTTTGGTCCATTGAAGAAGGAGAACTAAATAGCCATATTTTTCCTATAAAAGTAATTCAAATGAGCAAATCCAACTGAAACACTGATGAATCCATTTCAGCTTCTCACTTTGCTTTCATAGATTTACTTTATGTTAGTTCTTCAAGCAAAGCATGAACATGCCTGGCCACCTCACAGCTTGAGCCGGGAGTCTGCAGTGCACTTCCATAGTCTGAGTCAGACAAGACAAGTAAGTGCTTTCTCAGATTTCTCCTGTTCGAGGTTAGGCTGTGTCTGGCTTCACCCTAGACTACAGAAGTTTTGCTGGCTCAGATAAATAGCAATCTCTGCCTTTAAACCCTGTTATTGTCCATCCAAAACAGTTCACAACTGTGTGAGAGAGATAAGAGTCAATCCTTTTTTAACATTTTCTCAGGACTCTGTACTGGCATGTTGCAAAGCATTTACATTAAAGGAATGGATGTTTCCTCACAATATTATTAAAAGATAATATTTCAATCTTTTGTGTACAGACAGGGAAAGGTGGGGTGTCTCAGGTAGTACCAGGAACATCACCTCTAAAGTCTATACATTAGGTAGTAGGAAAGGCTTAGAAATCTTCTTCTGGGGCTAGTCAGGTACTACTGTTGCAAGTACCTTCTTTCTATATAGCCACTCATGTGAGCACTGAAATAGAGACATCACCTTCTTCAGCTTCTGCACGTCTCACTGAAACTAGACTAAATGCAAAGTCATGTCCTTGCCACAAAACTCTTCAAGCTCAAGGGCTTGAGGTTCTCAGGTAAAGGACAAATCTTGGACAATTCTGGTCCCTGGAAGATATCCACATGTTTGTCTCAATGGTTTTGTGATCGAAACAATTCTGAAAATGTAGTTCTGGAATTCCCCAGAAAATGTAGAAAACAGTTCCCACTCAACAGCAGGGTATACAGAATTAGTAAAATACTTTGCAGTTCCTCATAGTCTACATAAAAAGCACATACATGATGTGTTCCTCAACAATTGGTAAGGGACATAAGATGGAAAGGTATTCAAATAACACACTTGGACAACACAGGGCCATAGTTTCATAAGCAAGCTATTAAAATTTTAAGGTCAATGTATGTCTCTTCATTTTGCCATTCTTTTCTTTCATTCCAGTGTTTTGTCAACTGAGCCTTTTCTTTCTCTTGAATAATCTTATTGAAAACAAAACACATGAAATCTAGGTGTAGCCTTGTCTGCAGCTAAAAAACCCTTTGAGAAGTGGTCACAGAATTGTATATTATTAAGAACTGCATGAATTAGCAAGACAAAAAAAACTTGGCCAACCCAAAAAACTCTGCAAACAACAGGGATGCCACCAGCCTGGAAACATGTAGTGGCCTGTCAGGTTGCCATGGTAACTGTTGGAGTTTTTGTGCTTGGCTCCTATGCTTTTTTCAAAACCAACCTCTACAACTGCATGCCACTGTGAATCTCCACAGTGATATATAAACTTGTTTCAGTCAGCAGATTCTGCTTGTTTTCCTCAGAGTTCAGAGCTGATAGTAGCCAGACCCTTTCATCAGCAGTGGGGTGTGTGACAGATAGATGGTCTAATTCTCACTTGTACCAAAGTGCTTATGCTGATATAGCCCCTTATGTAAGTGTGATGATAAAGCTACTTACAATGGTACAACATTGTTCTCTTCTAATACATAAACAGCTTTACTGATACAGCTGCATTCACACTACAGCCAGTCTAAACTTGGATGTTTTACTGGCAGAGAGGTGCTGGTTAAGAGCGTGGGGAAAAAACATCACACACCTCTATGACAACTGTGCTGGCAGATCGAGGAGTCCCTACATAGACAAAACAAGTTTCTGCAGGATAACTGTAGCTGACTGTGTATGCTCTTCCCACATCAGAAGCAAGGTAGTTTGAATTAGCTTAGCTCCCTTTCACCCAAGGTCTAAAGCCATGGTCATAACAGCCTTGAAGCAAGTAATGCTGTTGAATTCCAGGAACTGGTAAAGGCAGTAAGAGCAAAACAACTCTTTTGCCAGTGTACATATCTTTTCCCTGAGGAAGGAAGTGCACCACTATAACTACTATAAATAAGGCCTGAAGAGCCTGGGTTATATCTATTCAATTATAACAGGAAGTTAAAATAGTCCAGAAGTTGGGGTAGTGTGAGGCTATTTTACTCTGTGAGTAAAGGTAACTGCATTAAGAGATTGCAGTAAAAGAAGCTTTAGGACAATGTATCAAGACAGTTGTTAAGCAGATCACGTAGATATATCAACTCATGGGGATTTATCAGTTGGTAGCAACAACACTGTTCTAGGAGAGAGTAAAATTTAAGGCTCAGGCAATGTCAGGGAAGCTATACTCAAACAATGAAAGGGGTTCTGAAGACTGGCGAGTTTGGCTATCCCATTTGTGACTCAGAAGATAGGGAGGCTGCAAAAGCTTGCCTACTGCGTAATGGACAATAATTTGCCAATGTACAATTTTCCTTCCATTGTTTTATGGGTCTAAAATTAGTGCAGAGAGTGATTGTGGAAAACGTGTATGGAAATTAGACAACTTGGTGAACATGGATTTTTAATTTTTTTTTTTTAAACTTGTGCTTAGTGTTCTCAATGAAACAAGACCAGAAACAGTTAACTTCACTTTAGACTTTGATTATCCTGCTAAACACTGTATTTCTGCAGCATACCCTGGCACAGAAAAGGGGTAATCTTTTCAGACCAAAGTCAGGCAATGGAGATGTTCAGTGTGGAATAGCCAAAATCTTTATAGTGGTGTTTCATCTATTTTTTTACAACAAGAAGTTGAGCAACTGAAGATTGCAAGCTCTCAGCATGGGGTTGTCTTCCATCCAGATCTCCCATGCCCTCCTGCTGCCTGCCTTCCGCAGCACTTCGCAAACACATCACCTTCCTTCTTCCCAACTCTTTGCCTTCACTGCCATAACAGTCTCAAATGTCTCTTTGTCCTGGCATTACTCACCACCACTATAACAACTCCTATAGGGTTGTTTGGGCCATGAACGGACCCATAAGCCTTAATTAGCCAGAAACAGGCTAATCACCCCCTTCCTAACAAACATGTTCTTCCCTTCCATTCCACCTATTCATTTCCTAGGTATGGCAGTCCAAGAATGGTTTACAATATACTAGTTCTTGGGAACTCCTCTGCAGTTTACAAGAAAGTGTCTGGATTGTGCTCTTAGTGGTATGAGTGAGTTTTATGTTGTCCTGAGAGGAGCAGGGAGTTGGACTCAGTCCAGCTTGAGTCCCTTCCAACTTCAGATCTTCTTTGATTCTATGAAATATAGGAGCCTAGGAGTTAAGCACTGATTTACACGCAGGCTAAACGGCTTTGTGCAGTCTCTTATCAGTGCTGGTAAGTGTGGCCTGGGAAAAGAAAATGAGGAAATTAATCATTGCACAATCAATCAAAAAGTGCCAAACAAGCTTTCAGGGTAAATACAAGTCTGTGTTACAGCTCTGTGCACACAAACCAGTGTTTCACTCCCCACAGCCCACAGCTCCCAAAGGTAGGCTTCACAGGGGAAAAGCTGTTTGACCAAGGACACAGGGGCTGACCCTGTTTCAACACAGATTTCTGTGAAACTGTCTGCAGCAGGAGAAAAACATGCAAACAGAAGCCCAGGAAGAGATTGCAAAGTCAATGTGTGGGTTAATTGGAGGGTGAAGTGGGTGATTTATGAAGTTCCAGCACACTGAAGTCTGCACTTAACTGCTCAACAAACACATCACTACAGTGCTTTTGCATGCTCATCTGCCAGTAAGTTTGACAGCCAGGATGCCATATCTCAGGGAAGAAGCTGAATATGTACTCTCTTCTTTATATCTAGCTGATGACTGTCTTGCAAATTACGAGAAATGTGGTGCTTTCCTTTAAAAGCAAAAATGGAAATGGGATTCTTGTCAGCAGAGATATACTAGAACTCCCATTAATCTCACTTTCTTGCCACTAAAAAGCAGAGTTCAAACATTCAGCAACCTTTACTGATAGCTAATAACTTGCCTCTCAAAGAGCTAAGAATAAAAAAATAGTAGAATTCTTACCGGAAGAATCAATGAGGCCCTTCCTCTTAATTGTAGTGTGTCTGTATAGTGCATATATTAAATGTAAAGATTTGCACACTATTTTGACAGCACTCCCTGAAGTAAAAACTCCATTATAGACATCTGCAGTATCTTCAGCTGGGTAACTAGAAGAGATTCTATTTTTGTGTACTGCAGGTTCCTAGAGCATCACCACTTCTACTTCATGTGCCTTTCCAGTTGTTGAACAATAACAATTCACACTGAGTATTTGCAAAACTGATCCAGTGACATGAAAATCCTCCAGTCCCATTGTTAAAACTGTCCCTGATTATTTTTATGTATTTTTTCTTAAAGAAAATCATGTCAGTTAATTTTAAAAACATACATATATGCTCCAAGTATGTAGGAAGACATATTATACCAGTAATTATTTATAATGCATGATAATTTTAGCTTTACAAGAGTGACATGGTACTCTTAATACACATGTAATTGTTTATAAAGCAGTCACATCAAAGCAAAGTGATAGTGCTAAATGAGAAAAACAACAAATGTAACTGCTTGCAACTACTTCCATAAAAATCAAGTGATTGAATGTTCATACAAAACAAGCATTAAAATCATGGGAAGGTAGACTGACCAAAGCAAAATCATTACAACCTGAGAAATCTGGACTTTTTATTAATTATTCTTGAAGTCTTACATCCAAGTCACTAGAGGCAGATTTTTTGATAGTGTGATGCATGATTGTAATGTGTGCCATGACTCATGTATCCTAGGTATCAAATCATACAATCATACAATCACATAATCCTGAAATGGTTTAGGTTGGATTGAAGAATCTTAAAGATCATCTAGTTTCAATCTTCCTGCCATGGGCAGGAACACCTTCCACTACACCCAACTGCTCAAAGCCCATATCCAATCTGGCCTTGAACACTTCCAGGTATGGGGAGTCCACAACTTCTCTGGGCAACCTGTGCCAGTGTCTCCCCACCCTCACAATAAAGAATTTTTTCCTAGTGTCTAATCTAAACCTGTCCTCTCTCAGGTTAAGGCCATTCCAGCCAGTCCTATCACTATGTTTCCTTGCAAAAAGTCCCTCTCCAGTTTCCTTGTAGGTTCCCTTCAGATACTAGAGGGTGCTATAAGGTCTCCCCAGAGCCGTCTCATCCCCAAACTGAACTACAGCAGCTCTCTCAGCCTGTCTTCAAGGAGAGGCGCTCCATCCCTCTGATCATCTTCATGGTCTCATCTAGACGACTACAACAGGTCCATATCCTTCCTGTACTAAGGATCCCAGACCTGGATGACTGTGCTCCAGGTGGAGTCTCACAAGAGCAGAATGGGGGGGCAGAAGCACCTCCCTTGACCTGCTGGCCACACTGCTCTGAATACAGCCCAGGACACAGTTGGATTTCTTATCAAGCTTCTTATCCCCCACCTCCTTCTTGGCAAAGCTGCTCTCAGTCCATTCCCCAGGTAACCTGTACTTGTGCTTGCCCTGACCCAGATGCAGAACCTGGCACTTGGTCTGGTTGAACTCCATGTGGTTTGCACCAGGCCATGTTTCATGTCTGTCAAAATCTAAGCCTTGAATTAAAGGCAGCTACAAGGAAGAAAATAAATAATCAGTAATAAAATTTGTGGCATTTATATAAAAGCATTAACATCCCTGGCCTAGACTGGGGGATGTCAGCCTCTCCATGCTACACAATCCATCTTTTCCATGTGATGATCTACAGCCTCCCTGTTGCCTGGTCCATTAGCTAGGCATGCTGTTTCACATCACACAGCCACTCGTCACAGAGCCTTTCTGGACAAGCAACATTTGCACCTGCTCCACACTTGACCTGGATTTCAGAAGTGCTCATGGACCAGCGCTAAATCCTTTTAACCTCCTGGCTGTCATCTATGCAGCTTGAGAGATTGGCTTATGTAGAGGCACACCCTGGAAATCCGAGCCTGGCACAAACTACCAAAGCAGGTCCCAGCCTCTCAGTGGAAACATGGAACCTGGTTCCCTACTCCACAAGGTACATTGGGACTGTTTAGATGGTCACAGAATAATTCCACATCTGGAATATATTCCATAAGTCCAAGGAAAACAAAATCATTTTCCTTTACTTTTAGGCTGCTGTGGTATGTTGTGCACTTTCTACTATATACTGAACAGCCCTACCTGATTGCTCTATTGCTTTGTTTACATAAAAAAATTGGGCAAATGCCTGTCTCATGACCTCACGCTCTCTGTAACTGGGTTTTAAAGTTTTCTTTAGCCAGACTTGCTGAAAAATCAAAATCGTGCTGGTGCAAGTTAGATTTTGAAAACCTGCCTTACTATCAGGCATCTCTTTCATGCTGACAGCTGTACACCTCAATATGAATGCCAATGGAAAGCTTAACACAGTGCATAGTTCACTTGTTTTGTGTACTTCTCAATTTATTGTACAAAGTTCTTATTTTCCTTTATATGTTTAAGAAATAGACACTTCTTATTTCTCTGCCTCAGGTAAGTTATACACACACTT
>VWZD01009382.1:82671-97789 GCA_013396695.1 Sakesphorus luctuosus | reverse complement strand
CTATAAATTATTTCTATTGTAACAGCAATCCTTTCCCCATCAAATTCAATGACTTCCACTTTAAAAATGAGGGGGAAAAAAGGAAAACAAGCCTTACAATATTGGAAATAAATGTTCCTTTCATTATGTAACAGCATTAGGATGTCTCCAAGGTACTACAAATAAAATAATTTATAGTAAATGAGATTATTATTTCTGGGAAAAGAACCACTTAATGTCAGTTTTCTGTGGGAAAAACTTAATTAGACTATTTCAATAGGGGTGCTCAGAAACACACAGCAAATATTTAAAAGCTTCAGAGATCCAAAACAACAAATGAAAAACGCATGCTGAGGAAGCAATTTGGAACAGGATATTTCTGTTCATCCTTATCATAGGGAGGTAGTCTTACTGTCCTGAAAATTAGAATAGGAAACCTATTTTATCACTGTGTTCTTCCAGCTTTATACCAACTTGTCCAAACGAGCTCTAGCAGCATAACTGTTGAGTAATGCAGTATTGAGCCAAGCCTGGATACAGGCACCTGAAATAGAAATTGTTCAGCACTGAGAAGATGCAAATTGCTGCCTGAAAATCCCATAAACAGATCTGTGTGGCTGCCCTGAGCAAAGCAGTCATGTCAGAGAAAATGTGGCTCAACACACTGCTCTATGCTCTAGCAATAAGCTAGTAATGGCTCACCTTCCAAAGATAGCCCTAAAACAAAATAAGTAAGTCAGCTATGCAGCCACACAGGTGAACTGTTAAAAATCCAAAATTAACCTTGAAAATGACAAATTTGTGCATAACATTCACTAGATATACACATCAAGGAATGCCTTAGAGGTTGATCTGCATTTCTTGACCTTTTTACTTTCAGAGTATGACAGTCTCCTTCTCCCATAGGTGCCCTCCATGCCCTGCCAAATGTCTCAGCTGCAATTCTCAAGTTAAAGGGGATAGTAGCATTTGGATCTGCAGGATCAATAGTACAAAATGTTTTGCTATATGGATGTTGAGGAACAGTCCCTAATTATTGCAAAGTACATTCAATCTGAACTCAATCTCATGATGTGCTCTCATGTGCTCTACTCTGTCTACCCTGAGGTTGTTCTATGGGGAACTATGGGGCACTATGGGGGCACTATGGGGGCACTATGGGGGCTGAGGGATTTATCCCCAAAAACTACAGATCTGTCATCAAGTTTTACGTGTCTGATGTTCATGCTTCCTTGCCACTGCTCCTCTGTCTCACCTACTGAAACACTATAAGGAAAATTCTCTGCTTTTGACTGTTCACATGCTTTTTAATTCAGAACAAACTGATTCAAGTACAAGCACATGGAGGTGGAGAAATTCTGAATTGGTTCTATTAGATCACCAGTTTGTATGCTGTGAAGATCAATTCTAATGTTAGGATTAGCATGTAAAATAACTCCTAGCATAACAATTTGCAGTTTGAAGAAATTTTTGCTCTTCATGTGCAATACAGGCATGAGCTAATTAACCCTCATGAGAACACCATCTTAAAGACAGCAAAGCTAAAAGAGAGGGATTAAAGCTAAAATGTGATGCAAACATTTGTCGACCAAGGGACTAAATGGACTCACTCAGGAATATACTTGAAAGCTTCTTAGGTGTCTAACAGCTAAGTATCATTTGCATTGCTGCCAGGTTTCTAAAGACATTTAAACAGCTCATTAGATTTTAATTTTGAAGTAAGTAGGAATTAGATGACACAGATGAAAAACCTGGCACTACGAAATTTGTTGAATACCCCACTGTCAGGACTATGAGTATACCAATAGGTCTTGCCTGCCCTGACCAGCCTCATCTGAGACCTTCAGGTGAGGTTTTGCCCAAGGACCAGGAGCTCCCTGTAGGCTCAGACCTGGAGCTTTCCACTCCCTGCTCAGCTATGTTGTCAGCATGCCTGCCTTCAGCCCTACCTCCTAAATGACTCTTTACTCCTTAATGCACAAGACACAGCCAGATTTTAGAGTCCTTCCCACACTAGAATGAGTGCATGTAAGATCAAACCCAAAACTAGTGGTCTTTTTTTTAATAAATGCTTGCACATTTCTCTTCAATGCATTTAGCAAAAGCGCAATCTCAGCATTTTACATTGTAAAAACAGAGAAATGCCCTGAAGTTCTCCTGTACACAATGAAGCTTACATGAAGCCAGAACTTGTCCAGAATGACACATAATCTTATATAAGTGGTTAAATGAACAGTGTATGTGTCACTGATAAAAAGTAAGAGCTCTGCTTTGAAGACCTGTGATACAGCTTCCCCACGTGTTTTGTTTTGTTGTGGGTTTTTAAAAAGATCTGATAAAAGCCTTGGGAACATGCAGGTCATTAATATATAATGAGAACATACTCTGTTGATTACACAGTTGAGAAGAAAATCAAGATAGTAGGTAGAAAGGAGGAAAAAGAAAAGCATTTGGAGAAAAACAAGATGCAAAACATGGATAGAAAAACATTAAGGCAGTCAGTAAATTAATAGAACTTTCCACAAATGAACAGAGTCAAGATCCAATTTGGCAAGTGATGATGGTAGTGGAGATCAATGCAGCATGGCAGGTCTTTCTGCCCTATCTATCACAGCATGCAGAGTAATTCTGTTGAAATTCAGTTAAGGAGGAAAACCACATGATTAGGAAACATGGACATAGTGACTGTAAAACATGCAAATTGTGCTGCAATTCTTAATGACATAAAAGGTAAAAAACTTATGGATAAAAACTCATGGAGGGAAATGAATTCAAACACCATTAGAAGTACATTTTCAGCTGTGGGCTTCAGGGAATTCAGCTGGAGAACTTTTATTAAGTTTAAATGGTGTCATGGTATAAAGTCCCTGTGCATCAAGTTGCTAATGTACTCAGTGAAGTTGAGTACTTTATGCTTCTGTTGATGCACTGAGGAAGAGAGTGAAAACAGTGATTTCCCCATATTATAGGCTCTGAACACCTAAAATGTCTTTTCTTGGAAGCATAAATAGACTGTCAGGTTTGATTTGCATGGTAGTAAAGGCCATTTGCAGCAGAGAAAAATAATCTGTATGTTGTTAACCATTCTGAAGCAGGAAATGAGCCAACTCTTTTCATTTTTTTTACTCAAGAGATTGGTTTTGCCTCTTCTCATCATGCTCATGAGTTTTATTAATGTTCTCTCTGAATATTCCCCATGTGGAATATGAGATCAGCTGAATGCTTCAAATTAGGCCTCAGTTTGTCTAGATAAGTTCATTTTGTTGACTTCTCTGCTGTGACAACCTAGGGGGCAAGTGATTTACTGGCACCAGAGGATGCCAATGGAAAAAAGGAACCCTCCCAAGTTAGCATTCCATTTCATTCTCCACAACAAATTGATGAAGTGTTGGAAAACACTGACAGGGTTGTGGATTCAGAGAAAGAGGCATTTGAAGTGATTTATATGGTGAATATATTTAGCACCATCGAGATTTCTTATCTTTCTCAGATTACATGTCTATCTTTATCCTGGCTGTCTTCTATCCTTTGTAGGATTGCAGTGGCCATTGAGAAGATGAATGAAAAAGTGTGAGTATTTGTTATACATATGCCTGATATCCAGTGCTTTCAGCATCTTCTCCTTTTAATTGCTTTTATGTTTCTTGTTTTTTCTTTCTGATTGAATATTTCTTGTTAAAGAGAATAGCTGAGAAATCAACTTTTATGAGATCTGTCATTATGCAAAATGTGTAAATTCAATGACAGATGATGTGGTAACAGAAATTTATGTCAGCTGAGAGAAAACTTTTCCATTTCTAGAAAAAACATATTCAGATTTCTGGAAACAAGAAACTGAAAGAACCAGCATGTATTTAACCACATGTAGCTAGTTCTAGCCAGTGTGAAGAGTCTGGAAGAGATGGAGTAAAATTCAGGTCTCAGACTGAGTTGTCTGAATATGGTGCTTAGCACAGCCTGGCACAACTTGGTTCAAACAGGATTATGAGGAGAGACAATTTGGAAGACCAATGTTCTTTTGAGGATAAATTTATGATCACTGTACTGTGGTTAAAGCTGCTTACATCTCTTGTCTATCAGACTTGGAAGACTGCATTACCCGTGTTGTGTGACACGGGCCTTATTCCTGAGTACCATGCTATAGAAGTGTAATGATGACTAAAAGGAAGTTGTATAGATGACAACTCACACAGAGGAGTGTCTGAAAATTTTACTGATAGTATTTTCTGTGGAACAAGATATGTATGTAAGGTATGGGTTCCATGTATCCAGTGTTTTGTGAGTGTGTTAGAGTGTGGGTCTAATGGAGATGTCAGGATGACTCTGTGAAGGCTTCATTAGTTTCAGTTTCACTAAGCTTTAACATTTTTTTATATGAAAGGACATAAACTAGGAGTATAAACTTGTTTTAGAGTAGAGGAGGTCATACTGAGACAGAATAGATTAAAATGGCTTATAGTGTCCTAATTATCTCAATGTTGGATTCAGGCTTACTCTCACTGCATTGGTGTAGTGGGTTTCCAACATACAACCAGTTCCATGCAATTACTCGGGTTCATAAAAAAAGCACTCCCCCTAACACCTCTGAGTTCTAGCTGGGATGTGCTTACTGTTTTTCTGATCAGATTCCCAGTATCTCTGTGTCCATTCATTCTGTTAAGTGACACAAGGGCAGGGACTGTTCCCATACCCCAGGCCAAATGGCAGCGTTCACATTGTACAACGCTGGCTCTGGGTCTACTTTTTGTTCCATGTGGTGATTATACAGCTCTAAAATTCTTTTGCATGTTTTTTTTTCTTTCAATTTTAGTTTTCTAAGAATAGAAAAAGGGCTATGTTTAAGGGTAGGGCTTCAACATATGAATGCCCATTGGGAATAGACTGGGAATAACCTGGAATGTGCTATTGCCTGCACCATGCTCAGGGAAGTATTTCAGACAGTGCTAGCTGACATGGCCAAAAACTGTACCAGAGTGTGCTAGCAGCTAAGTAGCAGCTCCATGTTTGAACTCCTCTCCTAAGTCTATCTCATTTAGAAACAGAAATACAGCCTTAGTGCCTCTCCTGTGCCTGTTCCACTCCATGCTATGGAAAGTGCTGTTTGCCCATCTTTCTGCCCTGCTCCTGGCAAAAGCACATTCAGGTGCCCTTCAAGGAGGGGCCATCAAAAGTAGACATCCTCTCTATTATCTGACTTGCTTCTCCCAGAGGAATGCACAGAAAAGCTATAGCAGACTGTTCAAGAAGACTGAAGAATATTACACTATTGATTCTGTCAGTGGCTGTTAGGCACTGTCCAGATGCAACCACAGGCTCAGGAAAGCATTAAGCTGCCAAAGACCAACAACTAGGACAGCATACCAGGTAGCAGGTCCTGTTCTAGCTCTTGCTAGACATCTGCTACCTGTCCTGGTCACAGACAGGATACCAGGCAAGAGCACGTGTCTGCTCAATAGGCTTGTCAGCATGACAGTTCTTATTTAGCAACCAGAGTAATGATTTGACCTTCAAGAGAGGAGGACAAAGGGGAAAGTATATTCTTCATCTTGCCTACCATGTTGGGTATAGGTAGCAGAATGCCAATTAGGAGCTCTGTCTTGGGATACCTGGGCTTCCAATTTCACCTAACCAATACCAAATTTAAGTGCAGTCTTATCAGACACATTCTGAAAAATCTCATGTGTTTATAAAAAATGGCCTCTTAGGAAGAAAAAAATTTAAATATATGAAAGCTATAATCTTAAAGTCTCTGTTATAATGTTATTTCTAGCTGTTTTGCTTAGTTTTAGAACATCACAGCCTTTTAAAAGACAATCCCTTCCCAAAGGCAAAACACATTGAAGAAATTATCTGGCATATTTTTCAGTTTTATGTATACATGCAATAATTCTATGATATTCATTTGGTACTGGGGCACAGCAAAGTGTGCATAAAATTATCTTTCATCATTTAATAATGCATGCATTTATTTTATGCAGAGATAATTCAACTTTTTTTCATCCGAGATATTTTAAAAAATTTTCACTTAGAAAAAAAAAGACATGAGATCTCCACAAAGTGACATGTTACTATCAATTTATTCTAATTTTGCCAATACAAGCATGAGAAAATCTATGTCAGAGCAAGCTGAAGTTTTTTTATTTTCATAGGTAGTTGTACTTTTTTACCTACATAACATTAGGCTGCAGGCATCACATGTAAAACCTGTGGCTGACATGGCCCAGCAAGCTGGTATTTAATATAGGAACTTAATCCATATGCATTTTACTCCACAAAGTCAGAGGTCTTATTGTTAACTCTCTGAGAGAAGAAAGGAAAGACTGAATGTTTAATAAAATAAGCTGTTCACCGTAAGACATTTGTAGACCTTGCAGATTACTTTCTCTTTGACAGCGACAGATGGAGGCATCCCAGAACGTGTGATAGGGAGTATTTCCTTGAAAAATGGGTCCACATGTGGTGCAGTAGAGCAAGGTCTGACTGCAGCTCTGCAGTGTGTCTCTGGGAAGGCTCTTTTATTTCAAAGGCCATGCTATGAAGTACAAACAAATTTTCCCTTCCTGCCTTGGCTACAGTACTGTAGAATGACCACTACCATGCCTATGACCACATGTGATTAGAACATTGATTATGGAGAAAAAATGAGACCAACCAGCTGCATCTGGTGTCTGGAGGGCCACTGTGCTAAGCTCAGTTCTATGAGAATCATTATATAAAACACATATGTATTTCTGTAGTTGGGGACAGACAGCAGAATGTATCCTTGATGGAACTGGAGAGCAGAGTAAATTAGAGTACATTTTGCAGAGTACACCAAAAATGGAAGAAACTGCTGCTAGCTTTTAAAAACATCTTGGTGACTCACTCTCCCTGTCTTCTCTGTTTTTTAGAAGGCAGCCATGCACTGAAGGCATCTGTGATGCTCTTGTGCATTCTAAGAATATAGCAGCAAATATTACTGTCCCTTTGGTTTACTTTTTCTCCTTCTCTCCCCATTCTGAATCACACTGTCATAGAAGTTCTTTAGGTTTTAGGATCACTCACTACAAAAAAAAAAGGTAAAAGAACGATCCTTAATCCTAACATTTCATCTAAAACTCTTGACAGGGCTAGTGATTAGGAAGGAATAAAAACCAGAGGCTATAACCACAAACAGTGTAGGCAAGTATTTGCCAGATATCATGCCTGTCTATCTCCAACACCTCCAGTTCCCTTGCCCTTGTCCCCAGATTATCTTAACCAGAGTTCTCTAAGTGTGCCAGCTATTTACTTCCCTAAGAAGGTATGCAGGAGACAGCCAACTGATAAGACAGTACATGCCACTTGTCTGCCCAGAACTAGAACAACATTTCTAAATACTTTGTTATTAATAACATCATGTTACCTGGCTGTTATAAGAAATGAAAAGGTCATACCATGTTCAAATCCTACTTTTCATGAAACAAAATATAAAATTCAGGTTAAAAGTTATCACCATTTCTAAGAACCATAAGTCAATTGATTTATCATTGTCTTATCTTTATAAAATAAAGATCTTAAATGATACTGCCCACAAGCAAGAGAGCTGGCAATATAAAGTTGTTGTTTCAATTATACTATTATATACCTTCTTCTTTTGCCAAATGTTTACCATTTAAGGAGTGTTGCTATAACATTCTGGTTTGTTCCTAGTTTTGGAAAAACACAACCTCCATTTCTGTGAGTAAAATAAGGACAGAATAGACTATATTAGGTTTAAAAATTCATTTCCACAATTTCAAGATTTAAACTAAATTTTGCAATATAATGGGACAATCTGAGAACATTAGACCTTTTATTGCTTGCATGAAAATCTGCTCAGATTTCGCCAAATCACAAACTAATAGAAATGCCATTCATAGGAAGGTTTAGGAACACCTGAGCTAGGTCTGAACACAATGCAAACATGGTTATTTGGGTCGCAATCCAGGGTGTCTGAGAGGCACTGCATTGAATTTGCACCCTTCGATTACTGCTGCCTAACTCTGCACCACCTAAGCAAAGCAAGCAAGGACCATCTGGTTTTATGTGTTCAAGCATCTCCCCTAATCGGAGTTGGCAGAGAGCCTTATTCTTAAGCAGAAAGTAACACCACTGATTTAGAAAGTTTCATAAACATGAATCATGGGGTCAGAAGGGAAATAGACTGTGCAGGAAAAGAGTGCAGTGAACAGAGAAAAGACCTATTTCTTTCTACTAAAACACTAATAAGTAGTGATAAGTAAGCTGTCAGCTCTGCACTCTTGGTATGTTACTTAACTACAGAATCAGACAGCTCCTCACCTCCCTGATCACTCTGCTCCCTGTGAACCTCTACACACTTGGAGTAGTGCTCTTGGTTGGGCTTAGACAAGTCTTGACTATAGTAATTATGTTTGTTTATCATATACAGTCCTGAGAATCAGAAAAAAGCCTTACAAACTGTAGTCAGTGATATGGAATGATGAACAGTGGTCAGCGTTTTACAAAATTTGTTCTGACTAATTTCTCTGCTTTGAATGTGTTTAAAATGAATGTTAGTAAAACAAACTCAAGAGACTGTGAACACAAGGAAGAAAACAAGAAAATAAACTGCTTTTATCACACAATTGCTAAAATGACAAAGCTCTACCATATTCTCCTCAAATATGGGATGCTGGAAAAAAGCTTGCAGGGAAAAAAAAAAACCCTTTAATCTGTGCAAAATGTTCAGTACAGCTCTCTAAAATCAAGGAGCACTAAAGATTAGGAGAGGCCCTTCATAAACAGCTATTGAAATACACAACCTTCTATGTATTTTCAGTACACAAAGATACCACAAAAATTACCAAAACTACTGCAAGAATAAAGCATGTCAACTCCCTGCCCATCTACAGTATCCATGTCACTCAGTGATACTTGTCGAACTCATTTTTAGTGTAATTGATGAGGATTCAACACCATCTTAGGCAACTTAAGCCAGAGACGGACTACCTAATACTTCTATCGCATTATCTCCATTGTACCCACTACTTCCTGTCTTCTCTGCAGCATTTTATTCCTTTCCTCTTTTCTGCAATTTTGAAGCTGTACCATGCCTTCCCACAATCTTTCCTCCTCCAGACTAAACAACCACCTCTTTTTCCATCTTTCTAAATAGGCCATGTTTCAGACCTTTTGACCTGTAACTTCACTCCAGTACTAATCACTCAAGGACAATATTCCCTGAAATGATGCAACTCAGATATACCAAGGTTAGGCACACTGCCCAGTGGAGGCAACAAATCATAAGGTTAATACCATGCTTCTGTGTTGCTGATTCCTCATGTCTAGCTTGCCAGTTTGTTTTAATCATCTCTTGCATCTCATCATAAACTTCTTAATCCTCTTTCCAATACATGTGACCAGCACATAGTACAGCCAAGCCACACACACCTCCTACTGGGAATTCCAATTTTCTTTGTGTAGACATCTAATAGCACTGAGTTAGAGCTGAAGCCTTTTGCAGGCTTGACAGGTGCCAAGCACATCCTGAACTCCAATGGACCTGGATTCAAATACTGTTTGTGTAAAAGTGCTGAGCAGCAGTCAGGTGGAAAGCATGGCCAAAGGACATCGATTTTTAGTAAATTTTCCCTGGCATCTTTCCAGCTCTCCAACATAATGTTGAACCTCCCTGTTGTGGTTTGTCAGGTTCAACAGCTTTTCCTGCAATCCTTGTCCTTCTGATTCACATGTTTTAGGCTGTCTGTATACCCAGAAAATGGGAAACCTTCTCCTGACTGCAGTGGTGGATGACTTTCAGATCACCTGAAGAGTAGGTGGGTAGAAGGTATTCTCAACTCTTCTGCATAGGTGAGATCTTACTTATGCACTTCCACAGTCCAGTACATAACTGCAATACAAAGCCAAATAAAACTGCTTCATGGCATTCAGCCTCTTTTCCTTACCACTCCATTTCACTATAACATTTTCTAGAGGGAAGCCAGACCAAAAGGAAAGAAAACACGTTATTAAACATTAAAACAGTGTTTGCTTTCAGTGGCTGGAACAATTCTTTCCCAGGAGACCTTCCCACAAGATCTATCCTCTCCTAGAACACTCACTTACTCATGACTTTTACTTGCATTGTCTTGGAATTTCTAAGCAAATGATTGCTTTCAGGTTTTCGGAAGATATTTCTCTTTTCCTAAAGGTGATGTTACTCGAACCCTCTAAGTCCAAATGCAGATCAAACTTTTATAAAATTCCAGTTATTCTAAAAGCAAATGAAGATGTTCTATGTGGTGGCTACACCATATGACACATATTAATAATATTTTTTTAAGGTTTCTGTACAGCAGAAAATACCCCCAGTTTTATGGGTGGTTCTGAATTTCTCCTAAAAGAACAGTAACCTATGTGTCTTAACTTTCCCAGAGAAAATAAAAGGTATTTCTTGCAGGAAAAGCTCTTCCTAGCTCTCCTGTGTGGCAGCTCTAACAATCTTGCTTGAGGACAGTTCTGCATGTTTGGGACACCTGAAGCTTCACGCCTTTGGAGGGAGGAATATGCTAATGAAATCAAAGCAGTTCTGAAGAACTGTCTCATTCTCTGAAACTTTTGAAGTTTTCTGAGGCTGTTTAAGGGCAAGTCAGGATTTCTGAGAGTTAATGGTCTTCTAAGCATGCTCTGATTTTCTTCGTTATGGTCAGAAGTATTAAATTTAATGTTCAAGTAAGCACAAGGCAGGGATGCTGAAGGACATTTCATTTGGGAAATAAAGCAAAAGTCAGAAATAGATCAGGAATCAAGTAGAGCTGAGAATTAGTATTGGAAACTGTTTAATTTAATGCACTGACTTACTTTTAAAATAATAATAGATAATGGACTAGAGGTTATAATAATAAATGGAAATATTTCAGGGTTAACATTTATTTTCACCATATAGCTTGCTACTCTCTTACTCCTCAGGCTCTGTTTTCTGGCATGCAGAGAACCCTTTAGGGATAAAAGCTATGCAGGTGCCTACATAGGGAGGACATGGTCCCAATTATACCTCTACCCTAAATTTGTATGAAGGCTAGAATCACTAGGGTTAGCTGGTCTGTGTTTTCCATCCTATCCTCTGCTAGGCTGTAAAGAGAAATCCAAGAGAAGACAAAACAGCCTCTGTCCTATGAACCTCCCAGGAGCAAGGTATCACAAGCACCAAACTGCTCTAAAAAACAAAACAAAACCCCTTTTACATAAAGCCATCGCACAACCATGAGCATGAGCTTTGATTCCTCATTGCGAGCAGTTTCCTGGGGTGAGCTAGTTAATATTAGTGCCAGAGTAGTAAGAAAAAGGAGGGGGTACCTGCACTTACCATACCTGGAGAGCTCCTGGTTATCTACAGCCAAAAAGTGCTCCAAGAGATAAGTATCATTATTTGATGTTTCTGCCAACCTCTTCCACTTTTCAAAGGCATATGTAGAGGCTTGCATTAGTTGTGCTGTAACATGGGATCAGAGCTGTCATCCTGGAACAGAGTGCTCAAAAGTACTTAAGATTTGTCTAATTATACTTCAGATGTTTGTAAGATGGAAGTGGTATTTATCTCTAAACTTTGCATTATGAAACTACCATTTGAAAAAATAAAAGCCCTCCTTTTTACATCAAACATTTAGAGCGAAATTCAGGCAGTGTCATTTCACTATGTCAATGGTAGCATTACAATTAGTCATGACAGTGAAAAATGGATTCTTAAAAGTCTGAAAAATAGAGACCCAGAATTAGTGTTTATCCCAAGGACTTTTGACAGGTGAGCTCTATGGCAAGCTGTTAGTGTTCAATCAACTCAGATGACAGAATCATAGAATGGTGTGGGTTGGAAGGAATCTCAAAGATGATCTAGTGATCCAGCCCCAACCCTTCTGCTGTGGGCAAGGAACCTTTCAATAGGCCACATTACTCAGAGCCCCAGCCAGCCAGCTCTTGAGCACCTCTGGGCAACCTGTTCCAGTGCCTCACCACCCTCACAGTAAATAATTTCTTCCTAATACTAAAGTAAACCTACCCTCTTTCAAGTTAAAACTGTTGCCCCTTATCCTGTCACTACATTCCCTTGTAAAAAGTCCCTCTCTAGCTTTCTTGTGGGCCTTCTTTAAGCCTTCTCTTCTCCAGGCTGAACGATTCCAACAGTGGGCTCTCAGATGAGAGGTGCTGCAGCCTCCTGATCATCTTTGTAGCCTCCTCTGGACTCATTCCAGCAGGTCCATGTCCTTCATATGTTGGGGACCCCAGTACTGGATGCAGCACTGCAGGTGGGGTCTCACCAGAGCAGATAGGCAGAATGACCTCCCTCAACCTGCTGCCCATGCTGCTCTGGATACAGCCCAGAACATTTGGGCTGCCAGTGCATGTTGCTGAATCATATTGAGGTTTTCATCCACAAACACCCTCTAAACTTTCTCCACCCAGTACTTCTGCTTGGGATTGCCTTGACCCAGGTTCAAGATGGGTCTTGTTTAACGTCATGAGGTTTGCACAGACGTACCTCTCAAGTTTGTCCAGGTCCTTCATGGCATCCCTTTCCTCCAGTGTGTTGACCTTACCACAGAGCTCAGTAATACCAGCAAACCTGCTGAGGGTGCCCTTGATCCTACTGTCCATGTCACCAACAGAATATTAAACAGTTCTGGTCCTAATACTGACCACAGGGATGCCACTTGTCAGTCACTGGTCTCCATTTGGACATCACGCCATTGACCATAACTATTTGAGTGTTGTCATCCAGCCAATTCATTACCTGCCAAGTGGTCCATCCATCAAATGTCAAGTGGGACAGTGTCAAATGATAGGCACAAGTCCAGGCAGATGACATCTGTTGCCTTTTCCTCATCCAGCACTGCTGTTATCTTATTGAAGAAGGCATCCAAATCTGTTGGGCACAGTTTGCCATTATTGAAGCCATGTTAGTTGTCACCATCACCTCTGTTTTCCATGTTTCCAGAAGAATTTGCTCCATGATTCTTACCAAGGACTAGGTTAAGACTGATTGGCCTGTAGTTCCCTGGGTCTTCCTTTTTTTCTTCCTCCTTTTTAAAAATGGGGGTTTATGTTTCTATTTTCCCAGTCAGTGGGAACTTTACAGGACTGCAATGACTTCTCAAATATGATGGTTAATGGCTTAGCAACTTCCCCAGCCAGCTCCCTCAGCACCTGTGGATTTATCTGATGAGATCGCATGGACTTGTGCACCTTCAGGTTCCTTAGATGTTCATGAGCCTGGTCATGTCCTACAGCAGACGGTTATTTGTTCTTACCATCCCTGATTGGGGATGGCACTCATGACCTTGAATATTTGCTTTTCTTCCTCACAGAATTCCACAAGTATGGACTCCATCCCTAGAAACATTATGTGAAAAAGAGAAAACTTAGAATAAGTCAATATCCCAAAAGAAAAGGCCCAGTTCAGCTCTATAATATCATTAAATATAGACATCCAAGGTTCGTTTTAGTTTCAGTGTTTGGTATACTGGGCTGGTACAGCACTCTCTGTTCAGGAAAATCAGATTTCAGAAGGATTTCACATCAATATCTCTTCAATGTGCTCAACAGAACTGTGGAGCTGTTGAAAGCCCACAAAAATCCCAAGTGTGTGTCAAGTAGCAGATCAATCCACAAAGTGTCCTTCTGAAGCCAATGGGGCAAAATTACTTCTATGATAGTGTAGCATCCTCACTGATGGCATTAATTCCCCGTTTATATGTGAGGGCTTCCATATTTTAGATATGTATCAGTGGATATGGATTGTATGAACCCAGGGGTAATAGAAGCACAAGGATCTTCAAAGGTCCTCAAATCTCAAAATGAGTCCCACAGATTTCAAGAAAACATCCAATCATATGTTAAAAGCCTGAACTCTACCTTCTCTAATCAGCTGGGGAAATAAATTACATTCCTGCATTGAATCACTCCCTTTAAAGCCAGTCAAGATTAGCCCAAAAACAGCTGAGGGATTACAGTGGAAAACTCTAGTTAAGCTCCTCCACATTTATTAGGTGGGGTTTTGGGGCTTTTTTTATGCAGGCTACAGTATAATACTTATCCTCAAATGCTCAATCACTAGAACAATAGTGTAATTTTACAGTGAAAGCTTAAATTGAAATATTATCCCCCTGTGAAAGCCCATATTAAAGCATAAACCACTGTTTTACTGTGCCCAGAGGCTGTATCACATCTGCTCCCATTCACAGCTTCGAGGCTGATGACACTACCTCAATTCCCAATTAGGGCAGACATAGCTTTCAACAAAAGACTAAGGATAATTTTCTTCAACACTAAATAAATTTGGCACAATTAAAGAGAATTCTTGTCTTTGTGGACAAGAAATCTTTTGCTTCTGGAAGCCAAAGCCAAACGATGGGGCATCTTACTACTTGCTGAAGGAAAAGGCTACTCATTATCACTTGAAGCCTAGCTTTGGTATCAGAACTTAGCTGTTTTATCTTCTAGATTATATTCCTTCTTGCCCTTTGCATATTATGTTCCATTCAATACCCTTCAATTAAAAATATACCATCTTCAGACAATATCAGTAGGACTGGCTATTTTAAATAGCATTGCTTCACTGCACATAGGCTGAGCTTCTGAAGATCTGAAGTGTGGCTGGTTTACTGGCATTCAGCTAAGGCCCTGTGAAAGTGATGCATGTCCTATTTACTGACTAGCTAATAACTCAGAGACAATTTCAGGGATGCCACCAACCTTAGGCATCCCACCAACCTCAGGCAGAAAAGTACTTAGAAACCCCTCCTGTTCTACCCCAGCTGTTTCCTGTATATGTACAGTACAAGTCCACTGCTCCCATGTCTTGGAGAAGCTACACACTCCTTTCTCAGAGGATGCTCTGAGGATACTACCCACAACCCTTTCTCAGAGGATACTATTTTCTTCTTTCCTGGGGTTGGGAATCACTGGAAATTTTACCAATATTTCCCTGGTCATAATTTTCTAACTACCTGTAGATAGATCTGTCTCCAGTGTGAGGCAATGTTTTTAGCTCTGTCTAGATCCAGCCAGGATTCTGACCATCCCATCCCATCCCATCCCATCCCATTCCATCCCATCCCATCCCATCCCATCCCATCCCATCCCATCCCATCCCATCCCATCCCATCCCAATCCCACTCCAGTG
>VWZD01009382.1:61581-78870 GCA_013396695.1 Sakesphorus luctuosus | reverse complement strand
AAAGAAAGAAAGAAAGAAAGAAAGAAAGAAAGAAAGAAAGAAAGAAAGAAAGAAAGAAAGAAAGAAGTTGCAGCATGTTTCCATTTCACTGATTCAAGTCCCATATACTAGTCCTCAGTCTCTTAGTGAGTGGCCACATACTACCCGTCAAGGTTGCCCACTTAAGACTTGCTTATGAATACTAGTGTAAAACCAGGAAATTTCCTCCTGCTAGTGTGTCTAAGGCCCAAAAGACCTTCCTTCTTTTATAAAAATCTCATACCTACTTTTTAAACAGGTTTTAGGGATTCATAACATCATAAATATCTACTGTACAGCAAGATGAGCAAGTGGCTAGATTTTGTGACCAATTAAACAAAAGCAGATCATGAGCGTGTCAGTTTAAAGGCAGACTGTGGTTACAACAATGGGCACTTCAAAACGCAGACTGCATTTCTCAAATATGGTATTGACTCATGCTGAAGAAACCCTCCATTCTTAGCTCAGTCTCAGAAGAGATGGTAATGGTGTGATCTTACAACTGTTTATGGCAAGAAATCCTGCTTCTTTGTGACAGCACAGCATGCTTAGAAAGAAAAGGAAACTCAGTTACCATAAAGCTGCCATCAAAACAGGGCTGTGAGAAGACTCACACTTACTGCAACCTCAGATCTCACACACAAGTTCCAACCATCACAAGCACTCATCCTCCAAGCGCTCCTAAAAGAGACCTCCAAGTACTTCAAGCCTGTGCAATGGATTTTTTTTTCTTTTTAGGTGAGGCACAGCGTGCGCAGAACTGGCCCCACCCTTTACTCCTAAGGTTCATCTGCCACAGCCTAGCGAGCTTGGATGGTGACAGCGAATACCTCAGGACGTAGGTTTGGTTAGAGTATCCTTCTCTTAGATGGATGGCCTTACAGGGCTAAGTGAGCTCCATCTGCCCGGGTTTGGGGTTGGAGTTGTCCTTCTCCTAGGATGGTTGCCAGACGGCTAGCGAGCCCATCCTGCCCGTGTACACACTTTGTCTGACCCTTCAGCTCAGACCTGTCTGGCATTGGAGACCCTACCAGAGGCACAAACCACCTCCAGCATAGCTCTCAACCTCATGAGCATGCAAGCTCCTCCCCCGTGACAACGGGGTGTCCATGTAGAAGACTCCAGGTACTACAGTGAAGAGAAACAGTCTTTGCAAAAAACATAATTTTAAATTCCATCTTCTAAGTATAAATATGGGATAAATTAAGCACAATCAAAGGACAAAACTGATTCAAGGCCACATGAAACTTTGAGAACTTGAGAAGTTTCTCCCTGTTCCACCCTAACCATTCCCTGAACTAGCGAGATCTGAGTTGTAGAGGGAGGCAGCAAACACTTCTTGTGCTGAAGATACATGACAGCAGATAAGTCTTTCACTTCTTTGTCCTTGCCTTCTACCTCTGTCTTTCCTGTCTCCCTGTGACTGAAGCTTGTAGTTAAAAAATTGTGGAGGCTTCAGCCTACTGCTGCAGCATTTCCGTGCTGCCACATGAGACTGTGATTTCATGTGTACAAATGCATTTTCTCACAAAGCCACTGAATTTGTGTGGATGCTGAACTAAGTGGTTAAAGAACCTCTCTGAAAGGGCAAAGTATGAGAGTTACTGAGGAAATCTTATAGCAGAGGGCAAGGGATCCATTCCTGTCTACTCTCTATTCTTGTGTGACTGCACTGAGTTGCATTTTCCTTATCTAAAGAGATAGAAAGGCAGCACTGTCCCTGTTGGACTGAGATAAAGACCTGGACACGATTATCAGAAGTCTTCAGAATCTTGGTCTAATGCACAGGAATCCTGCTGAGACAACTTGTGATGAGTCTGCAATGTACACAAATGTCATGCAAGATCCGTGACTTTTGGCATCACTGATGTCTCTCAGTGTTTTCAATTTAGAAAGAGCCGTATCCTGTAGCACCTTCTACACTCACATGCACACATCACTAAAGATGAGACATGACATTTGTGCTACTGCAAATGAAAAATTCAGTCATTTCTGGCAAGCCTTATCATTGCTAATTTCTCAGAAGACTTGCAGGTGACCCATCACATTTCCTTCAACTCTAGTCTAGCAAATAAACTGATCCAACACTTCCCACTTTAGCCTGTGATACTTAAATGCTTGTAGTGCTGATTTGTGGAGGCAGAGCTGTGGTTATAAAGGTTCAAATTAATACAATATTTGAGAAGCACAGTCAGGGTTCTCCCTGTATACATTTGTGTTTTCAGCTCTTGAAGAAAGCTGATCAGCTCTACAATATCACTTTCATTCACTATTTTCAAGCTGCTTATGTGTAAAAACACAATATGACCACTGGAAAACTCTGCTAGCCTTGTCACTGCATCTGTGTACCAGAAAGAAGAAAATACAGTGTTTCTTTCAATGTAGCATCTCTAATCTAAAATTGCAGATAAGGCTTGACTGTGGGCATTTTTTGTTTGTGCTTGAGTTTATAATTGCAGGCAGAACCTGAATTCCCTGTGCTTTATAATGTTCCAAATGTCTTCAATGGAAACCAAACACAACTGCCTTGTACCAGTGCGCTTCTTAAAAGTCCTTCCAGTCCAAGCTGTTGGTGGCACCTGACACATTTGGTAAGCACTGAAAAGGGCAGAAATACAGAGATTGGGAAAAAGGAATCAAGTACTGTACAAGCTAGGAATCTGTATTTAATAGAGAAAATTAATCTATGCCAAGTGATCCAAAGAAAGTTCTTAATTGCTCACATTCTAAAGCAGGAACTCCAGGTAACTCGAATGTAAAACCACCCTACAACTGGCTGGAAAAGGGCCTGTGCAGAAGAGATCAATGACTCTGGAAACCTTACACAACAAAGAATACAGATACAAATGTTTGCTAATATATGACCTTGAAGGTAGTGAATGTCTATAAGGAGTGCTCATCCAAAAATTATAATGAAACACTTTGTAAACATTCAGCTTAGTAAGAAACTGTTCTTTCTGGATATAATGAATCTCCTTTCAATTGTTAGTACTAATACCCTAGATGTTTGCTGGTCTCATAACATCTTTATTTTCTCCTGTCTCTCATCCATAGTGTCCTCTTTGCCCAACATTCATACAACTACACTCCATTTTCACTGCTACAAGGTGAGACATCCATCATTAGATATGTCATTGGGCAAATTTCATTGCATCTCTCCAGGCATTTTAGAACTGCATGTTACCACAAAGAAAATGTGCAGCTATGGGCAACCACAACAGAGTTATTGTGATACTTTGATCCTTCCCACGAGTCAAAATGAACCAAACCCAGTGTAACCACAAACTCTTCAAAGGATATCTAAACATTCACTAGATGCTCAAAGGATTAACAACATCAACTACACAAGAAAGAAGTAACTTGTCTCTCACCCTTCCTTTTCTCTTCCCACATAGGATGTTTGAAATTGCTACAAAATGACATTCATTGAGGTCAAAACTGAAAAACTTGTATCATCAAGTTGTCATTCATGTATTTTCATGTAGAATGTCTACATCCTTCAGAAAACTTTCTGGGTGAACAGAACTAGTGAGAAAGCAGATAAGGTGGCATTACGGTCAGAAATAGAAGATAACACAGGTATGCTGAAGATGTACTTTCCTTTTATGTGGGCTGATCAGATGGAGAAGTTCTTATTTTTGCTTTTTGGATAATTATTCACAAGCATGAGTAAGCAAAAGAAATTTGTTTTTTATATGAAGACTCACTTGCAGCAATGTAAAAAGGAATAAGAGCAAGTTATTATATATGTAAAGTTACAAGATGCTCATTAGAAGGCCATTCAGTGTCTTGGACAAGATACAGAATTTGCCAGTGAAACAGTGGATCAGTAACGATGCACAAAGTATTGTCTAATGGATTAGAAAATCAGACAGCATAGTAGAGGAGAGGAGAAAGATGTTGTGGCCAAGTGAAAGAAGAGCATGACACGATTGTGTCATAAGCAGGTAAGACTTAGTTTTTCAATTATGTCAACGAATTTAACAGGTAAGTTTTCTGTTCTAAACCATGGTAGCAAACCCACCATAAGTTCCCTGGCATAGTCTTGATGTTACCATGTACCAGAGAATATTCCTATCACAGAAACAGAATGAGCCAAGGCCATTTACTCAATCTGCAAAGACAACCTTGCTGTGTGACCCATTTAGCAGAACAAACCTAGACGTACAAATAACTTGTCCAGTTCTTTTGATTGACATTTAATTCATCATATTACTCATAATTTTTTCAAATCTTAAACCACTTGCTGCTAAATTTGATGGCACTTAAACCTTCTCATGCTTGTCACTTCCCACACTACTTTTCTGAGACACATCACTTAGTGTCTCAAGCCAATAACCTAGGAATTGTCATTGACTAAACTCATGTCTTTACTAGCAGGTTGAGTCTAAATATTAAGCGTCCTTTCCACATAAGATTTCTACATCTTAGATTCTTCTATATATGTAGCTAGCTAAAACTCACCCAAAAAAATCTCTGTCTCTCACGTCAGCTCCTAAGGATCTTCTCTCTTTGGCCTTTCCAGCTTGACTTGCTCATATCTATCCAGTATATTCTTCCAGCATTTTGTCTTTATCTTTCATTTTGACTGGTTACCTGTCTTTCATTACCACACCACTGACCGCCCCTCCTTGTGCTATCAAATCTCTTTTCTTTCAAAGCCTTTCATGGACTAACACAAGCATAGACAACCTTGCTGACCCTTAAACCAGAGGACTAGGAATCACAAGACACTCACCATATCCCTCAGAAATCTGAGTAGAGAAAGAACATAATTCTACAAAGATGGCAGTGGCTCCCTAGGAGACCCACAATTCTGTCTGTGGTTTGGGGTTAAACTGGGTCCTAGCATTAACCACAGTGCCAGATTCAGAAACCCTTGCTGGCTTTCTCCCACAGTGAGGAGTTGACAACACTCAGCAGTCTATTCCACCCCAGTCCTGGTGACAATACATAGATCTAGAATGGAACCCATTTTTCAATAGCTTGAGAAATGTATATAGTCTGCTTGTTTCCCCAGAGCAACTTGATACTCAATATCACAAAGTTGTTGAAATTTCAGCCATAGTTAGACTCTCATGCAATCCTGCTAATGTTACTTACCACAAAATAAGCATTTTTGCTTTGTGCTTCCCTTTCTGCATATAATCAACAGCTTCCTTTTACTTCAGAGTTCCACAACTGGTTAGAATTTACATTTATTTTGTCCAGTATATGTGCAGGACCTGACGCAGAAGAGACTGATGTTCCAGGAGAGAAGCTACCTCAAGATTTAAATACTTAACCTATTGCTGGCTTTTTCATCAGGGTGTCTTACAACTCAGATTCCAGAGTATTTCCTCAAGCAGCTTTCTGCATGTATCTCTTATGATTACATTGTATGTTTTTGGACACTGTCTCAACAAAAATGCTTAAGTAGGAGGTATTTGCTATTCTAAAGCAGCATGACCTTGGTTCACACCTCTTTATATCCACACAGGTTCTTTCAGTTGCTGTTGTTTTCCTATGAAATATCACTGTTATTTTCCTTTTTGACCAAATCTGCCAAAAACGTTTTCATATTGGTTGAAAATATCACAAGAAGCTGGTACAGCTCTTGATATTTCAAGAGTAGGAACCCTAACAGAAAACTACCAGAGGGGATCTAAACCAGCACCTTCCTGAACTCCAGGACAGGACAAGTGGATTATCCTGGAAAAAGTTACAAATATGAGCTGTGAATGCTGACAGGAGCTGTGCACTGTGGTTTCTGGGATTTGCGCAGAATTAGGTTACTAAGCAATTGCATTTCTGTCTCGGAGCAGAGGCTGGCAGCAGAAACCTAACACCAGTGTGTCCACACACCAAGGGGTCTGCCACATCACACTGAGATGTCTGGAGCTGCTTGTGCTATAGAAATAGATTATAGTGAAGGGCTTAAATCTACCACATAAAGCTTTTCATGGCCTTCGGCTCTCTTTAGTTTCTCTCTGTTGTCTTCATCATTTATGCTTACCCTATGTCTCAGAGCAGAAAGGAGATATTTTGCTTGCAGGCACTCAGCTGTCAGATTGGTGTTTACAGAACACCGGTAACTTCCACAAGCCATTTCAGGAGAATAAATAAATAAATAAATTTGAAAAAAGGAAATGGATTTTTCCTACCATCCATTACTGCCTGGATGATAATAGCTTTATCTTGCCAGTGCCTAAGAATCTCCTGGAAGGAAGTGAGTTCCATCATTATTTTAATGTAATTTGAGTGCACTCAGTATCTTGCAAAGGCACTTGACACCTCACAGAAACAGATGCTAAATGCTATGTACAATAACCATCTACCTTTTGATAATTGGGGTTATTCAAAATGCCACAAGCTGCTCAAATATTGGTAACTCTCCTCCTGACCTCTTCTAAATAATATAAATAAATATTAATCATCATTTAGTTATCTTCTGCAAATAACAATGTATGAGATGGATACTTATCCAGAAGTTTTTATGTAAACAATATTCTCTATCTGAGGAACTAGCAGTTTGCTACAGCCTAGTTTGGCAGCAAACATTTATTCCATTTAATGCTTAGTAAGTAGCTTCACAAAACTGGCCAGGTAGTTCTTCTGAGTTTTTCCAAGCAAACCAGAAATTTTTCACTGCTAGATAGACTCAGCTTTCTTTTTCATCGTAGATGGAAGAAATGTTGAGGACACACTAATAATGTATTTTCAGAAGTCTTTCTTTTTCCATAGAGGAAACAGCTGACACTGAAGATTTCTTTAATGTTTGGTAAGTATTTGGAGACAGTGGTTTATTGGTATACAAAGCATCTATAAACACCCTCTTGTGGTATTCAAGAGGGCAGTAGGAACAAAATAAGCTCTAATTTTCCCAAATTAGAAGCAGCCAGACTCTGCCCTCAGCTACGCTTCTGCTTGGAAGGCAAGGTATGAAAAATGAGGAAAGTGTTTATGTTGTTTTGTCCAGAAAGTATCTTGGAAGTTCTCCTATGTGGACTTTTTCTTGGATGAGTATGAAAAACCATGAATCAGAAAAGCCACAAAAAGCAATGAGGTCCTTACACATTAATCAATGCATCAATATTTCAATAAACATACGAGGCTGTGGAAATTTACAGGAAGTTGCAAACATCTGAAAAACTTCAATGCATTAACCTACTGCGCCACCTAGCCTTAAATGGAGGGCATTTTACCCTGGAATCTTTTGTCATGGAATAGTATATCAGTCAAGAAGTGTATTGAAAAGCTGAGTACATAGTGAAGTAGTTCCGTGAGTAAAACACTCTAGTATGAGAGTGATATTTTCTACCTTGTGTTTCTTGTCTTGAAAGGCTTTATGGGTAAATCAGAACACTAGAAAAAGACTTGGTCTCTGAACCACTATACATATGCCAGCAGTGAAAAAACCCATCATACTGCTGAGTGACACAAGTGTGACCTTGTGTGTGACGTACAGCCCTTGGCAAATACTCCCTACGTATCAGCATAAAAGCCACTACTGGCAGCACTTCTTTTTCTCAGGGAAGTAGCGTGAACAGTGAAGACAACAGAAATTTTTTGTTCTGGTTTTGTCTAGGATAAGAGTTAGTTTCTTATCCATAGCTGATACAATGCCATGTTTTGGATTCATATGAGAATAATGTGGTAACACACTGATGTTTTGGTTTCTGCTAAATCATGTTTATCCTACCCCAGTAACTGGGTTTTTATGTATCTCACACACTGCCAGTTAGGAGGTACAAAAAAGCTGGGAAGGAGCGTGGCCATGACAGGTGACCCGAACTGGCCAAGGGGATATTCCACACCATAGGACACTATCCCAGGAATATAAACTTGAGAGTTACCTGGAAGAGGCTGATCTGGGTGTGGGGATGGGCCCTGGCATCGATCAGTGGGTGGTAAACAATTGTATTTTGCATCACTTGTTTTGCCTTGAGTTTTATTTTTTCCTTTTTAAAATCATCATTATTATTTACAATAATTATCATATTTTACTTTTGTATCAGTTATTACACTGTTCTTGTCTCAGCCTATAAGTTTTACTTTTGATTCTCCTGCCCACTCCACTGGGGTAGGGGAAGTGAATGAGAGGCTGCATGGTGCTCAGCTGCCAGCTGGGGTTAAACCATGACAAAGTTCTATCTCCAGGAGAGGCTTTGCTGGTACAATACTAGGGCTGGAATAGCTAGTCTTGCAATGTTCACCATCCCCTGAGGTATGGACAATACTTGTGAGTATGCCCATGAACAGCTCTAATGACATATTATTTGGGCTGTTCCTTCCAAAGTCTGCCTCCTCCCTACTTAATGGTCATTAACTGACACTATCGACCACAGAGGTCCAAACTCCTGGCACTCCACACGGTGTCTGATTGCTTGGAGCTATCAGTCCACTACTCCAGGATGCGCTTCTAATGCCTCCTCTTCCATACGCCAGAATTCCTTATCTAGATGCACTGTGCAACACAACATTGGCTTTGCCATAGATTCTCTTATTCAGTAGGGCAGATAGGAAACACTCCATTAAATTTCAGCCATCAAAGCACTGAGCCTAAGCACTCAAAGAATCAAAGCCAACTAATATAGCCAGCCTTTTATAAATTACATCATGCATTCACATTATGTCATTTTCTATTCTGAATTAATTAATTTCTAATTGATTAACTACCTTACACATTCGTTAAATACACACTCAAGTTTCAGTCAGTAACAACACTACTCATAGCATACAACTTAAATCTTATTAAAGGAATAATGTACTTAAAATTTCAAGATCTGCCCTCCAATTTGTTCTTTCTTTAAATTTCACACTCTACATTTTGGGGAAAGAGGAAAAAAACCACCTCATTTCTCAATGGTGGGGGTTTTAATTTCTACTTCTGGAGCATCCACATAACACCCAGCACTTCCCATTTTTCCAAGAAATGCATTAGGTTTTGTCATTCAGGATGTTTCTAAACTTTGTAACGAAAGATTCCTGATAGCTGCTGAGGTATCCTGAGGTACACCGGAGAAAGCCTATCTCGTCTTTTGATTCTGCTTTCCATAGTCTTTTTACTGAACAACACTTTCAGGAACAAGAATGTTGGATACAGCAATTCAAAGCCAAAACATGGAACAAAATGCTTTTTTTTTTCCATTTGTAACACCAGTGGGTTTACACACTCCTTTCCCAATTATTGACTACCGGGAACTGACAAGCAGGTGTATAACCGTAACATTACCATTTGAAGATGCTACTGTCAGCTGTTTATTCAGTCGAAAAACTCATTTGGGTTAGAACTTTCTATGCCAATTGTCTGCTGTAGGCCTCTGTTTTTATTTAAATTTCAGCCCAAGTCACTTAGCCATTTCTAGTAATTGTATTCAATGGAAATCTGTTTAGAGCTGTCTCACTAAACCTAGTGCAGATACAGTGGAAATTCCCATAGTCATTTTAAATAATTAGCAGAGAAGGCTGAAACCATCTGGTTGCAGCAGCCCATTCAAGTTTCTAATTCAGATTTCTCAATTCAGTCTAGAGCAGAGTAACACACCCTGAAACTGTGTGTAAACCAAATACTTGTCTTACGGGTTGGAATAGTGTAGTGTTAATTCAGGAAAGTGCAACATTTATGGAAAGAAACAACTATTGTAGCAAGGCAACACTCACCCTGTGGGAAACAGGCCTTTGCCTCGTCTCATTTGTTTAGATATCTGGCAAAGACCTGTGCCTGACCTCCATCATGTTTTGTTGCATTCCAGAACTCAGGAATAGTTTTATGTTAGTCCCATGCTACCAGAGGGATTTTTGCAGACAAGTAACCTATGTGTCATTTCTTGCTAGCTGTTATCTC
The DNA here is from genome assembly GCA_013396695.1 of Sakesphorus luctuosus. Classification (NCBI taxonomy): domain Eukaryota; kingdom Metazoa; phylum Chordata; class Aves; order Passeriformes; family Thamnophilidae; genus Sakesphorus; species Sakesphorus luctuosus. The sequence goes on along the minus strand of VWZD01009382.1, from coordinate 69,026 downwards.
CAACTGGAATGCTGGATTTTGCAGTCCATGCACTGATATGATTTCTCCATCGGATAATGGGCAGAAAACTTCGCATCTGTTCTTACATCAGTGAAGGTCCATAGCACAGTAAAAATTCACAGGAAATCTTCTCCTCCTCCTTCTGAATATGCCCAACTCATTATCCAATCACTCAAAACAGGATGTTGCATCTGCACATGGGAAACCGTACTGTATGTATGTCCTGAATGAGTCCTGTTTAATGTAACCATAAAGGTTCTCAAGTAGCCCTGCTACTACAATAACTCATGTTCTGATCACATGGACAGAAATACTGGCCTCTGTTCTATATCAGCAAACTTTTTCACAGAAAACAAACAAACAATGAAACAGAAACAAATACAAACCTGAGAAAGCCCGAGCCCAAACAAAAAATCCCTTCCAAAAAAATATCACTGAAACCCCCACCACCCCAACCCAAACATACCCCCAGCATACTTGAGTACACAATCTCAATATGTGACAGTGAGCAACTACTTTGTTCCAGAACACCCTGCTATTTACTCTTCTATCCTGAAATGTTTCGTCACACTTCCGATGTTTTATTAGTACACCACTCCAAATACGGAATGAATTTTAACCCTGGATTCTCACATAGACTATTTGCTTTTCATGTGTCTTCCACTAGTTCACCACAGGATGGTGGCAGAGAGTCTCTCCGGAGAAAGCTGTTCTGAAAATAAGATCGTGAAGCGTCTCACGTTTGGGACTCAGAAAGCGCATGTTTTTCAGTTTACTGTTTTTGATGATCTTAGGCAGAAGCTAATTTCGCCTCTGGAATCCTATCCAGCTATTCGTTAACCTGAAAGTCTGAATATACTTGGCATGTCTACATTCAAATTCCTTGAAGAACAGAATCATTACAGTGTGAGGAGCATACAACTGCATGAATACTTTTGGAGTTAAAAATTAGGTGTGGGGATTCATTTCTCAGAGCATAACTGCTTCATGTTGCATGCATTTGTGCCCCTCAGGAAGATGTTGAAGACGTCTTCCAAAATGTTAAGCAGAGAGTCCTTTTATAATACCTACTGACCAGAGTGCTCAATCTGAAAGTAGAGAGAAGGATTTACTTCTCTCCTCAGTTGGAAGTGTTCATATGCATGCTTGGAACGACCACAGAGATATAAACAGCATTTAATTTAATTAACTATTTAAGAGATGTAACAATAATGTAAATGGATGCAGCCACTGCCCATTTACAGTTGCCAGTGTTAAAAAAAATAAAGTTGTCACTGTTTGGAAAGACACAGAAATATAGGAGTTGGAGAGGCAGACTACTTGTGCCTCAGCAAATCCAATGGGAAAGAATAGTTATGGGACGTGATCAGGTTGGATTTTTCTACTCAGAGGAGAACCTAGGATTTTTAAACATTCTTGGAAGGTACTGGTCTCTAAACTGCAAACAATCTCGGGGGTAAATAAGTGCACTCAGGATGCACCTGAAAAACAAGTGCAGGCAATTGCACCATTCCTACCTCCTACATGTCATGAGAGAGTTCAGGTTGGCACTAAGGAATTCTAGCTTGATGCCAAGATAGGGGCCTATTGAGAAGCAAAGAGTACTAGGTCAATGCAACAGTAATATGGCTTTACACTTTCAATGACTTCTCTGCACCTGTGGGATGACCAAAATTACTCTTGGAAAAACTCCATGAATACTGCTGAAAACCTCTTGGGATTCTGGCTGCCCTAAAAAGAATATCTGAAATTTTTAGTCCAGTATAGTTCAGTTCCCGAACATTTCTCTGAACTCTTTCACTCTGAAAGAATATTTCTACAACTTCTGAACAGAAATTTTCCCGGGGAGGAATCAAATCTTACATGAGGAACACTGCTTAAGGAAACCAGTAACCTTCTTTACTTTAGTTTTGGAAGTTGCTACTGTGTAGTCAGAAAGCAGTCAGCAGTGGCTCACAGTTAAGGAGAAACAATGTCTTCAGTGGATCTAAAAAGGTATGCGAGGGCTATACACAGTCAACAATTTGTCTGATAAAACAGAAGATGCCCAGGATTTCCAAATGACATGAAGATATGAAGGATCACAATCACATCAGAAAACAGGCTTAAGATTCAAAAGCATGTTGTCAAGTTAGAGAAATGGTATCTCAACAGAGAAAGTGCAAGGTTGTCATCTTAAGCAGAAATAATGGAACAAGCAGCAGAGAGAAGAGTTCCATGGCTTACAGAACATCAGAGGTAGATCTTAAATAAATAAGCAATGTTCTCTTTCTGAGGAAACAGCAAATGCAGAGACAGCTAGGAACAGAAGTATCATCTGTGAGTAAATACAGTGTTAGTAAGTCTCCTGTTAAAAGAAGTGCTGTGTCCTTCAATTCTTCTTTCAGAACGGGACTTCAAGAGAGATGTGAACAGCCGTGAACACAATCAGTGTTATGGACACCACTGAAAGAACTGAGCTTGTCCAGCCTAGAAAGGGCTCAGGGGGTCCTGTTACTGATCTTCAATGTTCCAAAGGCTGCTGCAAAACAGGAAATCCTAACTTGGTCTCTTTCAGTTGTAGGCAGACAGCAGCAAGTATAAAGATGTAGTAAGCACTTTTGGTTTATCTGGGTGAACTTCCTACCATAGGATATCTGGGTTATAGACAGAGGCTGCCTTGGAAGGCAGTGGACATTCTGGCAACGGGAGATTTGAAGAAAAAGTTCTGAGAATCAGGATATGGATGTGATTTACCCTGCTTTGGGGATAAAGATGACATCTTTCACACTATGTTAAATGTTAATTTACAACTGAAAGAACTTCAGACTTTTTTATAAAAATTACGTATTTTAAATAAAAGAATCAATATGCCCACTAAGCTGTTCAGAAACTCATGCATATGATCATTAACTAACTGGAATCAGAAACTTCTGAAATATGAACTAATATTTCTGCTTTCTTTAAATAACATAGTAAAGGAAAGTATGTAATTGCCTTTGTAAATGAGAAACATTTAACCACCCCATCTTTCTTGTTACAAATCTTTGGTTCCGTGCCTGACAAAGGGAATTATCTTTTGTACATTATGTTTGCAGATTTTTTTTTGTGTTTTCCTTTGAAATGGTCCTGATAACACAGGTAGCATTGTTGTAATAGCTTCCTTTCTTCCTGAAGGGTGGAGGAATACAAAAATTACCTTTTTATTACTCATTAGGGGCAGATTTACTTCACCGTGTAAGACAGTATGAGTAAAAATTACTAGTATACACCATCAGTGGTAAATTTTGTAAATGATGCAAGTAGATTATGCAACATTACAAAAACATTGTTGAACATAGATCTCAATAGAAAGAAAAATCAGGTTATTCACATGAACAGTGATCCAAGCTCATATGCATCAATGCTCACCTGTGTCAATCTGTTCCTTTGTGGACTTTCAGAGAACAGATTTGAACTAGGGAGGTTCTTGGCCTATTTATGGCTTAGGCCTTTACCTCCTTTGGAGGCTGTAGTAGCTGCCTCTAGTTTGGTTAAAGACTTGAGTGCACATGTCACAGTCAGTCAGTTTGTTTAGGTACTTTTAGCCATGCACAGAGACTGCAGAAGAATACACATAATTCAAGATAAATCAGTTAGTTACAGGCTAACAGACAGAGGAGATAGCTAGAGTTTAATGAGCTTCTACACAAAGTATTAGTATACTTGCCACTCATGTTAGACTACCCAAGAAATCGTTGCTGGGCAGGGAGGCATGAGTGAAAAGGGAGAGGATCTCTTCCCATCTCTCTCTGGAAAAAAAATTCCAGCACTGCCAACTTGCAATACTCCCCTGGCTCCATCAACACTGATAGCATTACACAAAGATTTGCAGCTAGTCCCCAATTAGACTGGCTAGCTTGACCAGGCTTTCCCAGCTGATTTTTATACTTCTATGATTTTATACCTCTCTGTGCTGGTACTTGTCTGCTGAAACCCCTGAACATCAACAATCTCATGTCAACAGTCCTATTTTCAAATTTCTCTGCAGATGGTAGACTTTCATAGTAGTCTGGATCAAGGTTATGCAGCTATATCATATCAGAGATGGTCCTGGGATATGTGTATGCATGCAGATCAGCACCTGGGAGAGATGGGGTGAAATTCAGCACTGTGGGTACAGAGAAGGAGTGTGCCATGTTGGATTGGATATCTTCTAGGCCTTTTGAAACTACATTGCTATAATCTGGGATATAGAGAACTTTGGTATCTAATTTGGGATTTCAGAATCTGTAGATCCTGTGACACTTGATACATTGTGTTGGCAGGCTCTTTCGTGGATTTATCTTTGTTTTTCTATTTCAGTTTGCCCTTCTCTAACATGAGAAACTTGGCGACTTGCTTCTTGAAACACTTCATGTCCAGGCATAAAATTTCTTATAGACATTATCCAATAACTTGTTAGGGGTTTTGGGTACTATTTAGTACCTTGGACATATTTCTAGATAGTAGTGCATTCATATGTTCATAAGCAAGCATTCAAAGGATATGCTAATACATTCACTCTGGAACTTATGGATCATGTGGATCAGTGTGAAAGCAGCATCAGAGACTATTGCTGCTATGCAAACAGAGAAGCAAGGGAGAGACATAGCAGAGCTGAAAAAATTCCGAAAATTTTAAATCAATTGATGGATTTTAACAGGTATCTCCAGTAGAGGCCTAAAGAAGAAATATTTTCAAATGCAGATGAAAGTATTCAAAGCAGAAAAATGAGTTAATGTATTATCTTTAAAATAGTATATGCAAAAATTTTCTACCTCATGTTTTAATTATTGCATATCATTCAAATCCTACTTTCAAATATACAACTGATGAATTTCCAGGAAGCTTTTCTAATTATACTGTCTAGAAACATTAGAGGAAAGAATCTAGTATATTGCAGAGAATTGTTAACAAACATAAGAGGGAAAAAAATAGCAAAAATTTTGGCATCCAGCTTTAGATATCTGCAGTTTGCAGTTTCAGTGAAACTAAGCAGTTAGATGACCTTTCATGAGCGTACTGCTCCAAGTCCTGACACAACAGTAAATGGCCAGTTGTGGTGTCTCTAGACCAGCATGCAGGCAATGAAAAATGAGTAACTAGTGAACTCTGTGAAAAGTTCAGTTTACATGACTCACACATGGACAGGAACTCTCAAAGCAATGAACGCAGTTCTCTGGAATAAGCCTCTGAAGAACAGAACTACTAGAAATCACTTGCTTGACTAGAAAGCAAAAGCATCATAAGAAAATGGAACAACTGAGTAAGAAACAGGGTGTTTGTTACTTAACAGAGGGAAGTATGAGAAATCACTGCAATACAATGAGATAAGGAACAATTGGCTAGACAGCAATTTAGAAGAGAAGGATCAAGGTGCTAAAGAGGATCACAAACAAAATACATCAGCAACACTATGCTACTACAAAAAAAATTACAAACTATATATTGGGAAGCATAAAAAGTAATACAGCCTATAAGGTTGAACTTTGCTGATCACATTTTCCTGATGAAATCAACCAAGCTTCATGAATATGAGATAATGCAAAGGAAAGCAAGGAAAGCAGTGTCTTAACAGGTATGTTATGTTTAACCTACAAACATAGCTTAGGAAAAAGAAAGTAAGAAACAAAAGACCTCTTTTATGTAGAAGCGCTACAAACTTGAGAAACCTTCACTACGAACACCTTGACGAGGATAAGCAATAGCTTTAAACAAAACTTTCTCATGACCACATCTTCTGATGTAGCCTGGCAGCTTGCAGCACGCTGTAACTCTCTTAATGGGAACAGTCACATGGGGACCCCCAGCTGAAGGGCAGGGCAGCATATATCAGACAACTCCTGGTGTCCCTGAATGCTTTATGCGGTACTTGGGAGCTCAGAGTTTGACTTCGTGGGCCATCATCTTTCTCAGTGTGGTTTCTGAGAGGGATTTCATCGGACAGCTGAGTGCAGGAATTTGGCACTACACCAAAGTGATTATAACCTCGACCTCGAGCCCTGCTGCAAGCCCCACCTCGTCACCCCACCAGCCTTCGTGCCCAGAGCGACCGATCCTGCGTCCCGGAGCCAGACCAGGAGGACGCAGGGACACTGAGCCATGGTACCGTAGATGACGGAGTCCTGGAGACGTAACTCCTGCCTGCGGTTTTTGTCCGCTGCGGACTGGAAGGATCGGGAAAGGGTCCATTCTCTGTCCCCCACGGTCCCCTCAGGCTACCCATGCCTGTCCGCCTGTCCCCCTGTTCCTGCTCGGCCACCCCTGTCTCCCACCTCGGACCCTGCAGCCTCTCCGCTCCCCGGGAGCACCGTGGGCGCTTCGAGTTGGGGGCGGACGGACGGCGGACTCCGGGAAGCCAGCCAGAGGAACGGGCCTCGCTTCCCGGAGTGGGGGAGGAAATTCCCGAAACGCGGCTCACCCGGGTCTGCGGTGTAAAGGAGGCACCGCCCTCCCTGCCCGGGGAGGGGCGGCCGAGCCGCTTCCCGGCACTGACCGTCGGGGCCGGCGCGTCCCGGGTCTCGGGGACCCGACTGCCTCGAGGTGGCTGCTCTGCGGCTGCAGGTGAGTGATGCCGGTGTGTCCCTGTCGCGGCAGACCCTCGTTCCCTCAGTAAATACCCTTTCCCCTCTCCACTCTCGGAGTTAGCGTCCGTCCTCTCTGAGCAGAGCTCAGCCTGCCCCGCTGAGGAACACCCACCTCTCTAGCCTGGCGCTTGTTTTGAAACTCACCGTGGAGTTTTTTACTTTGATTTTTAGCACCTCTGGTGCCCGCTAAGACCTCTTAACCCTTTGCTTGCCCTTCAGCTTGGGTTTTTCAGGCACCACTCGGCACGGCGGAGCGGGGAGGAGCCAGAGTTCCCATCCTCCTGAAATCCCTCCAGCGTCTTCGCATACGGATGAATTTAAGGCGATTTATGACTGCCTAGCCTTTTCTGCATTCAAGGTGTCACTGCTTAGCTACAGCATAAAAACTGCTGTTTCGACCTGAGCAAAATTTACCGAGGTGGGGTACCTCGTGGGTTGAGTCTGCTGCACTCGTGACAGGTGATTAGGTTTGGTTTTAACATCTGCTGTTTGAAGAAAGTGTTGTCTTCTGGACCTTGAAATATGGCATCATAGAGAGAAAATGGTTGCTCCTGCTGAAATCCATTGCTTAATCTCAAAATCTTTGAAGTATAGGAGAAAACATCATAAATTCCAGTTTGGCTCCTAAATTTTTTTGTTTGACTTTTTATCTCCTTATTATTTTTTTCTGACATAGCCTTTTATCTCCTTTTTATTGCATGTCTAGACCAGTCCCTACTGCAGCAGGGTAGACCAAATCCTCAGAGTTACAAGTAGATCATGCCTGAAAACCATGGTGCAATTATTTTTCCTATTGGTATGAGTCATGCCACCATGTTATGTGATTCCTTTTCTACAATTATTAACATTTTTTTGCTG
>VWZD01009382.1:24989-36577 GCA_013396695.1 Sakesphorus luctuosus | reverse complement strand
GAGTTCATGTTTTAGGCTAACGAGCAGAACAGTGTGTAAATCCACATGCAGCTCTCACAGGCATAGTTCTGCCTCTGTGTTCCTCTGTGTCCCATGTTCCAGCTCCTATTAGGCAGCCAGACATTCANGAGAATGTAATATGTGTCCATTCTGTGCTGTGGTCTGTGGTAGGGCCACACAAACCCTCTGGCACAGGGCAGGAGTGCACTGGCCATGGCAGTGGAAGAGCAAGCACTAACTAGTGCTCCCCCTCAGCCCTCAGCCCTCTTAGAGCCCTCTTAGAGCCCTCTTAGAGCTCTTTGTGAACAGCATAGCCTGAGGCTGTGTCTTCCTGCTAGAAGGAAATACTGAGATCTTCGTATCAGCATAAATCCTGGAAGACTTGAATAATTCTGTAGTGTCTCTCTTGCTATAGTCATCCATACTGGAAGTACAGATGTTGTGTTTATATCTTACAGTAAAATCTGTTTTCTTTGGAGATCTGAGAGAAAACCTAAAACACTATTTAAGTGAGGTTATCATTGCCTTAACTTCTGTAAATTTACAGTTGAGATGCCAATATCAGAGCAAATCAAAAGCAATCCAGTAATAATTCAATTTTGATAAAGAAAATCAAGGTCCAACAGCTTGCAGATGTATTCCAGAACTTCCACTCAAACTATCTTGCAACCATGGACAACACAGTTTACTGCTGAGTTAGTGACAGGTATCCTATGCAGGCTTGATGTCATTTTTAACCCCAGAAACTCAGGTTGTATTGATTTTAACATGTGAGGAGTTGAAAGCAAAATTTTGAAGTATTTTTCTTTCTCAGCAACCGTGCTGTACTTTCTATTCCTGCTAGTGATAGTTCCAACCCTAGTAGCAGCTATCTGCCACTGGAAGAAGAAATGGTAAGTTACTATGCATTTTCCCATTGTAGACAGAGAATGTACCTAACCTAATTCACAAACCACTGCTGCAGCTTGTTGCTTCCAGCCTGTTGTAAAGTCTCATTCATTTCTTCCTTTGATTGCCAAACTGTGTGGATGTTTTAAGTATTTGGCTTGTGGCATTTCTGAAACACTCGTCCTCTGCTGCTGTGTCTGTACAGCTTCTACTGGTACAGCGTGCTTTAATAAGAGAACAAATATGTCATTTGTTTTGCACTGCTATTTCCAGGGTAAAGGAGTGCTGCTGTCCTGCAATACCTAGTCCTCGTAAGAGCAAAGTGCTGTCATTCAAGGAGTTTAAGGTAAAATCACTAAAAATCTAGTGTGTTTAATTTTTCCATTCTTTGACTAGTAGAGTTAAAAAAACCACTCTTTTTGTGTTGGCTGCATTTAAAAATTAACTTCATAGTTTTTGAATTGACTTAATTTAATCATTATACCAAAATTAACATAGTTTAATATTAACATTTCAGGGAAAAATTTTTTTTGGCATTTATTTGACTCTTCAAGAACCATCTAATATTCTGCAGTCTGTTTCTGCAAAAAGCAAATGCATAACTGGAGAATAAACAAAACAATTTTGATACACTAGGAGATTCCTCCATTACTACTGTTCAAACCCTTGCACTGAACACAATAGACTAGATGATTACTGCACTTTGTTGCATCCCTCCACTCCTCTTGTACCCACATCCCAGCCTAGGAGCTGTATCTGCCAACTCCTCCTGCCCCACATCCCTCTGCAGTAGGGCACTGCAGAGCCATGCAATTGGTGGCCACTGGGAGAATGCAGGGAGTTCTGCCAGGCACTCTAGGTCTGGCTGGGAGGAGAAGATTAGCAAAAGGCCTCCAGCTTCTTCTGTTGGCCCTTCTAGCTGGTACCTGCTGCTTCTGTGCTGTGTGTAAGGGGGTCATAAATCTAGGAGCGTGACTTTGCCCTGGCACAGGTGGGGCTATTACTGTTTGTGCTGCTGGTATTCACTGAACACTACAACAGAACGAGGAGTCAATACACCCGTCAGCCCATGCTGCTGCCTTCTGGTTCAGACTAAAACCAGCACACAGCAAAAACCTGGTGAAGTCTTTATAGTAGAAGCATATGGTTCCTTCTTCAAATGTAGTCATAATGCATTTACTTCAAAAAGAAATCTCTAAATAAATAGTCTGATAAGTTCCACATAAAATCAGCTTCCACTAAACATTCTGTACACAGCATTTCATTTAAATACTCATTTATTTGAAAAGTCCAAACTAAAAAGGAAAAATGTGTAAGACAATATTAGAAGTCCTTGAAGTATTCAGTCTTTTCTTTACTCTGGCCTTCTTTCATTGACTAATGTTTTTGTTTAATGGTTCTCTGGTTCTCTTGTAGATTGGTTCTGAGAAAGTGTTGAAAATAAGTGACTGCATTCCTGACATGCTGGACGTGGACAATAAGGCTGAAGCCCAGAAATTACATTCATGGAGCCAGTTGTCTTCAACACCAACAGAAGATAAGACTGATGGTCACAATTCTTCTTGGATTTACCCTGAGAAAAATGTAGAGAGCGCCTTTCCACCCATACCTACACCTCAAACTCATAATTGGTTTGAAAATTTTGCTTATTTTTCCCATCTTGAGGTTGAATCTGATCCCTACGAAATACCAGAGAGACTAGAAGCAAGCAAGCCAGAACTGGCAGTAGTGCTCTATCAGCCACACTGCTATATTGATATTTTTAATGAAGATGCAGCCTCAACAAACAGAGAAACAGCTGGCAGAAAGAGTAGTCTGAGATACATCTCACAAACAGATGTGCACTGCCTAGGGAAGAGGCTTTGATATTCTCTCCTCCACTGAGTCCATCCAGTGTTTGGTTACACAGTATAGATGAGAACTTCTACAGCCACGAATTCTTTTGATTAGGGCTCTCCCAAACCCAACTGCCCTACTTCTATTAACATGGCAAAGCTGTTGTCTCTGGACTAGTTTTAAGAACAGGAATGATGTGTGTTATGGTTTCATTACAAGTTGTGGGCATTATGTAAGATTTACAGGCTGTTTTGTGGCCTGTGTTATGTAGAAAGCTACATCACAGCAGTCTGTTGTAGCCTAATGCAGCAAACTGCTGTATTTTACAGAGACAGAAAATGTATTCAAAAAGTAGAGGAGCAAGTTAAGCAAAAGGGTAGGTTTTTGTGCCCAAGGAATGTGTTCCACTTGGAGTACTACTTTGTGTTCTGGCCACCCCAGCCAGGGATACTGTGCTGCTGGGTGTGGAGCATTACCCAGCCCACTAATGTTACAGAATGGGTTGTATTTTCTCTAAAAAAATGATGTGAGGTATCATCATGGAAGGGTTACCTGCATAGAGTGTGGCGCATTACTAGGTTTAAAGGAACTTCGACTTCTCCAGGAGTGCTGCTCAGAGCACGAAAATCCAGTAATAGCCATGCTTTTCCGTCACCTGTCTCCTAACTACACTTGTTGGTTGAAAGAGCACAGAAAACAAGATTTTTATAGTACAAGCCCCTGCTTCCATTTCTCATAACTGGGGTTCCTCACACTTTTTGCCTTCTCTGCCTGCAAGAATGACTCTTGAAAATAGTCTTATCGATACGTTAAAGAAATGTGGGGAGTTAAGCAGGGCAGCTGTTTGCAGAGGTGGTATCATGCACTGTCTCTCTGCTTGTGCACATGAACTGGACTTCTTTTGGCATTAATCCCTGTCTTTCCATGGCAAGCCCCAAACAACCAGCCATATGAGCAGACAGGGTAGTCAGATGCAGAGGTGTATGAAACCCATTTGTGGAGAATGTCATATTCAGGCTGTGTTATCAACTAGATCTCCGACCACTACTTTTGCATATGTTAAAAAATTGCTCCCCCCAAAAAAGCAAGAACCACTCCCTGAAACAAAACAAAAAATCAAACAAAAAAAATCCCCAAACAAACAAACAAACAAAAATTACTCTAACACTGTGAATCCCCCTAGAGTAGGCAGCAGTGAATTTGGCCTTTTGATTTCAAAAAATCATACATTTGTAATGATGCAATACAGTTGAAAGTGTAGATGAAAGTTTCATCAGATTAACATCTGTTAGTTTTTCATCCTTATGATGCTGTTTGGAATCTCACAAATAGATGGTTTCAATTTAGGAGCACAGAATAAGTGATTAAGGTGAAAAAATGGAGGTTCTCTGACAATTTGATCTTCAGTTTGCTAAAATGAAGTCACTTGTCTTCCTTGTGTTTAACTAGCTAATCACCTTCCTCGAAACTAAGCAGCTGCAGGCAGAAGTGAGTTCTGATGCTGAACCACATCTAGTTTTTACACAGTTGATTACAGATATTGTCGTAATGTCCACAGGGTGTGTTGCAACAGGAAAACTAGTAAGACCTTACACAGCCTATGGCTGAGAGGAGCACTCTCTGCCAACAGAGAGACGTTTTCAGGCAGGAAAGAGAGAGGTACAAACACAGGGATAGCCAGCTGTGGTTAGGGGTGTCCAGTCCACACACACTGCTATGTGCAGGTGGCACACAAACTTCACAAGTAGAGAAAAACATACAGCATAGTCCTTCCTTTCAGCCTTCAGCCAATGGAGTAAGGAAACAGGGCTGGGCACATTTTGCTGAAGGGCAGTTTGACAAGGGAACGGGGATAAGGGAGGAGGTTGATGCTGTTCAATGGAAACATCCCAGGGAAACTTTTCCTCCCTTTACCTTAACCCCTGAGTTACAGTGAATTTGAAAGCTTGATACCACAGTGTCTTTACAACTTGGAGTATTTCCTTCTCCGAAGTGTTTCATCACATCTTACATACTTGTGTAGTTGAAAAGTTTTACTGCTGGAAAAGAGGCCAGTAAGGAAACTGTTTTGTCACTATCAATATAAAACTTCTGAGCTGTGTATTTCAGAAAAAGGCCTGGTTATTGAAAAAGATTTGAAAGATCTCCTAAATCAAGAGTTACATAGCTAAGGAATTCTGATACATAAATCAGTCAAAAAAGACTATCTCATGAAACATTTTAACATTGCTGCAGTTCCCCATGTCACAGGGGACAGATGCAACAAAGCACAAATCCTTACTTTGAAAAAGCTGCTGTCACTGGGGCTTGGTTACAGCAGTTCTGCCCAGGAAGTGAACGGAGGGATGTGAGTGTGTGTGTGTGTGTGTGTGTGGGTGGGTGGGTTCAGCCAGTTGTGCCTTCCTGATGATAGGGAGACACATTAACCTGTTGAGAATTCCCACCTCTCAGCTCCCTTGGTCTTTCCCAGGGAGATCTTGCACTGATGACATTTCATTATGGGGATACAATGAAACACTTGACCAGGTACCAGATTGCTGGGTGAGGTAAGGAGAAGCCAACTCCTCTTTCCTTATAAACGCTTTTGTTTCCCAGCCCTGATGGGTGGTATTCCATGAAATCACCTGTGCATAAAAGCACACGAACAGAGGATTCCAGGGAGGATAAAGCCTCTGTGCCAGTCAAAGGGTGCAGTCTGGGCACCAGATTAGAAAAATATTTTTGCATGGGTGGGGAAGCATGTATAATTTTTATATACTGAGACATCTGTCTTGCATTAATGGTTGAATGAGTTCAAAACTGTAATCCTCTTTGGTTTGTTTATAATTCAACTTTCGCAGCTGTTGTTGAAATGCTAATACTTAAACCATCACATAATGGAAAAGTATTCTCAGTATCAGAATGATAAAGTTTTAAAATAAAAATGGTGCGCAGAGTCTCTTATTTTTCTATCTTATAAAGCATTAATGTAAAATATATTTTTGACAAAAAAAGTTTATTTGGAAAGCTTCTGGTCATTCTAGTCAATTAGTAACTTACAAATATAAATAAAATTCCAACCTATTTCTAGTGCTGTGAGGTACATAAGAGACCAGAACAACTATAAGAAGTTTAAGTACATTTTATTAACAACGCATCCCTTTGATAAGACTACGCTTCAGGAGGCCTTTAATGCTCATTGACATGAACTGTACACAGTATACAAAAAAAAACAACAACCAAAAACCAAAAAAAAAAAAAGAAAAAAAAAAGAAAAACACAAAAAATCAAGATGGGCAATACCATTTTGGGACAAGCCTCTGTTTAAATTATACACAGCTCAATGCAATATTCTTACGTAAAATATATAAATACTTTTTCTTTCTATGTTACAGGTATACAATATAAATCAGATTTCAAAGTCTGTTCAGTGACCTAAAAACACTAGAACCTCCAAATATGTAGCAGCGTATTACTAAATAAAAACCACACAGGACAGGGAGAATAAGTATTGAGATTTTCCTTGATCCCCTTTCTCAGATCAGAATGATTAATTTAGATAATGTCTTGTAATGCAGTTTTAGGGATGCTGACAGCCCAGTATTGGAACAATTTTTCAATTAAAACTAAGAATCTGCCTTTCCCCCTCTTAAACATTGCATCTTGTGCTGAAATGCTGTATTCAGTGGCAAAATGGCATGTTACATTTTTTGGCATAATTACATTTTTCAAATAACATAGTGTATTTTACAAAGCAACTCAAGCAAAATGTGCAATTTCTGCATGCTGTGGCATTGCTGTCCACCTATACTACAAAAATAGCCCAAAGAAAATCCATATTCCATATTACTGAATATAAATCTGTTGAAAACAAAACTATTGAGGGGACCAGCATCAGGAGTTAAAACAAAAAATGAGGGGAGGAGCCTCTAGAAAAATACAAACATGGTTTCTAGCATGTCCCCAGAGTTCTCTTACAGTTCAGGTTTTACTCTCTCCTAGTATACCTTTAATAAGCACACAATAATAGAAATGGGACATATAAAAAAAAATTTAGTTACTAGATCTGCTTTCCACTGGCTCCAGTGAAATTCAGAGTAACTTACGTACTGCCCTGCTGGGATGTTCCAGAGCCTGGCAACAAATCTGCCACTGCGATTGCTCAACTTGTGCTCATGTTGGCTTCCACGGAAACACCAGCTTCCTCAGTCCAAAAAGCCAGTCTCACTGCAAATTAAACTCTCATCCAAGACCACTATGAAGGTTTCAAAATAAAATGACAAAAAGACAAGCAGGATTCTCACTGGTGCCTTATGTTGATAAGGGCAGCTTACCTCAGTTTGCTGAGCCACTGCACTCTAAACTACTGAATCATTTGGAACTCCACTTAGGAAAATACACCACCACCCATTTTGGATAAGTATGTCAAATGTCAGTCAAATAGAAATTGTCAGATGAGGAAAAGCAACTGTTTCAAGCACAACATGCCAGGGGCTCCACATACAGGTTCACTGCTTCAAAGCTGGACCATCTCCAGCTCCAACTGATGTCAACAACAGCTGGGAACATGCTGCATCTCTAAATTTCAGAGAGCTAGAAAGATCTCTCTATCCAAAAGCAGACTCTCAGCACCCAGCTATGTCCTCCTTCCCTCTGTGGAGAGGAAGAGACCTTTAAGGGGGGGTATCTGGGGGCCCAAGAGTTAACCCTCTGCCCTTTGGAAAGGGCTGTCCCTTTCCACTGACTGTAATAGCTGACTAAGAAAATTAGACAGCTAATGCAGTAGACCGATGTGTTTGCTTTCACGAGCAGCCTCTCCTTCCCACAACTGCGTCTGCCTCTGAGCTGTGTATCAGCATGTGGGAAAGTCTTCTTTGCCACAGCAACCAAACTGCATTGGTATGTAGTATAGGTGAGCACTACACACTTTATTCAATGGTATCATCAATCATTCAGTCTGGAAATATAAAAAGTGGGTGGTCTGTCAGCTTCCCTAGGAGAAGTGGAAGAGATTCTTTATTAGGGCTAATATATGCACAATCATTACTGACTACAGTTTTCTTTTGAAGTTTTAAAATGAACAAAATGAAACCTCAAAACAAGGACTTCGAAAGCAGTATTTGAAAAAAAGAGATCTACAGATTTAGAAATTCACAGTTTCTAACTAGGCCAATATAAATTTCCTTCAGTAACAGTATCCCCTTCATTTGCCAATTAAAATGAAATATCAATGTGATCTTAATGTCAGTATGTAAATTGATTTTCTAGAAATGTTGTATGTTATGTACAGTACAGATTTTACATCCTTGATGCATACTTGAAATTACTGACACTCATACACTTTCAGAAGAAAAATCACGCTATGTAACTGAATTTGCAGCCATAATTTTTTATGTCAAGTTTCTGTTGTCATGGATCCCCAGAAAAGCAAGTACATCAGAGTACACAAGCATTTCAAGATGGAAGTTCTTTCAAAAGTATGTTTGCTTATCTTTTTATAATCAGAGGCCTTCTTATGCAGCTTTCTAAGTTAAGTGCTATGGGTTAAACTTAACAAATGAACAGAGATGTTTTCTTTAAATACAAGTGATAAAACTTGTTTATTTTGCTTTAACTGCAGAAAAATAACATGGAGTCGTTTGATGTAACCCCATTTAGTTATTAAAACAAATCTCTTCTACTCTAGCCTAACTGAGGTAGTGTTTGAAACTACTGTATAACATACGCTATCCCCATTTGTGGGAAAACTACATTATTTTCCTTTGGAGTTTATACCACTATTTGGTCTACTGTGATTGACATTTTGGTTTTACAGAAGCATTTATTTCTTACGACCAGAAGTCCAATAGTTACTGATGTGGTCTGTTTTCAAAACATTTCAAACATGTCCAGACACATAAATATATTGTTTGCATCAATGACCACCGAAGAGTTGAATCAGTTTCTTTTTGCTCCTTCTTTCAGTGGGAACTCATGAAAAGGTCATCTTAGGAACTAAATGTGACTATGAGCAGCAACTTACAACCTGCTTTACTGCAACCTGATGGTATGCACACAAGAACTCAGTGAAGGGATAGCTGCAAAGCGGTGCTTATATGGCATGATGAAATTTCCAATAAGAACAAATAAATTCTACGTTTCACTAGGAATCGTGTTACTGTTCACAGGACTACTTATTGAAATCCCCAGTAGCATTGCTAGTAAGAACAGAATTATGAGCATTAGGATAAATTTCAGTTAAGTATTATCTGACAATTATAAAAAATGGTAGAAGTGAATGGATAAAAATACGTTCTACTTAGTACAGTCCAGCTGAATTATTCAACTATATCAAAATCAAAGAGTAATCCCTTCTATTACAGGCATTCTAACAAAGGTGGCCATGCTACTGTATATACACATTTGCATATATTTATACTATCTTTGTGTAAAGGCTTCTGAATCTTTAGATCCATGATGAAAGTGACAGGGATTCTTACTTTTTTTTTCTTTTTCTTAAGCTTGCACTTACTAGTTTAGAAACCTCACTAGTAACATGACTGAGGCAACTACTTCAGTCATTACCAGTCACTGTATCATTTAACTTTTGCAACAAGTCTTTAATACTTGTGCAAAATTTTAAGTCTGGCTGCTCCAAAATTTGTTACTTAAGGCTTTTCACTACAATTATTAGTGCTATCTGACAGTTGATCACTAATACACTGAAAATTCAAATAAACCTTTGTTTTTAGAAAAAGCTGTTTCCATGGTACTTGGAAAACACTGATTATGTCTCCTCACAAAAGCTGCTATGATTATGTCTTCAAGTTTAGTTCACACAATATTTACTTATCTGATATAAATCATGCTTTTTAAGGGATTGTAGTCAAGAGTAAGACCCACATTTGTACTTTATGAGCGTGAGTGTAGAAACTGCAAACACATGCATAATATTCAGGGAAAACAATCTGATTTCAGCATTTTAGGTTTAAATTATTGGGTTTTTTTGAAAATCAAATTGTAGTGAAAATCCTTAACTGGTTCAGGTACGATACAAGTATGTAAATGTAATGAAATAGGAGAGACTGCTAATAAAATGTCTTACAACTATACCAATATTAAAATAACTTAATGAAACCTCAGATTCACAGAGGCATTTCCTTCTGTCTGAAGTTCCAAATCCCCATGTTCCTAGTGTTATAAACAGTACAAAAACCAACAGAGAAGGGCTAACATTAATCCCCTAGTGCCCACAACTACAGCATGGCTCCCCACCACTGGCTGTGGAATGCACTCCCATCTCTCTAATTCCTGGTATTCAGGGTTTAAAAAGCAAGGCATCGTTCTGCTTCTCCAGAACAGTATCATAAGTCAATTAAAAATGTCTCTGTAAGTTAACCTGTTTCTTCTTAATGTATGGTAGAAAATGAAATGAAAACTTGTGGAGGTGTTCAGTGCTTGGCTCTTGCATATACTGGTAATTACTATTATTAAAACTATGGTAATGTTTAATAAATCCCCAAAGGGCTCAAATGACTGCGGCAGTAAATGGTTGAGGAAGAAAATGTTTTCAGTTCAGTCTTCAGGTACCAGTAGCTTCCGGAACGGTCTAGAAGATGATGCTCCAAGCTTTTTGTCCAGTCAGTTGTAGGATGTATGAAGAAAGTCTGTATGAAATGCACTGAATGTGCAGAGGTCAGGATTCAGCTGATGTATCGATTACAGGCTGTTTAGTTGGTGTTGCTAAAATAGCCTCCGCTTCTTCATGCATCTAAAAGAAAAAGATGAAGTATTGATATTGTTAGATACTTTACTGAAGAGACATGATAAATGGTTTCCTTTTGGTGTACCTCTCTGAAAGCATCTTTTACTTAGAACATGAAACCTGCACCCAGCTAGCACACTTTGGTACATTCAGTGCATGTGAACCCTCCACTTACTTGCAAGAACTGAACATCCTGAAACAGTTCCTGAATGAATCTTCGAGATGGAAGTCGAAATGTACAATGTGCTAGCAAGTAGGACACCTCAGAGTAAAGGCATATGTCATCAAACGCTTGAGGATACTTCTCCTTAATTCTGAAAAAAAGGATAAACAAAATTTTAAGTCTTGAACACATTGCCATCACATATAAATGAAAAAACTTTCCAATTAGATTATCGGAATTAACAAAGTAGAATCTCCAGTAAGAAGCATTATAAATCCTACATCAGACAATGCAAGAAAATCAGAACAGAAAGCATTACTTTGTACCAAACCTGAAAAAATCTATATTAATGAGATAAAACAGAATATGGAACTTGAATGTTGTGCAGAATTGCTGAGATCGCCTATTGTTAAAAGCACAGATATAGAAAGAGAACAGTGTATCAAAGAAGTGGCATCTACAGGTACAGCAGTGATAAAAAGTATGAAAAAAAGATAATTAAACTATCTGTAAATAATTTTGAAACTAATCCAAGCATTACTGCATTTTCTTTTAGCAGTTGTCAGTTTCCAACGTCACTAGCCCAGACAACTACAGGTTATAACATTTTCTTAATAAATAAATTTCAGTGGTTGTATTCTTGCTTAAAGCAGAGTTGTGTTTCTAAAGAAGTTACTTTCAGTTGCTTATTGTGCTTATTTATTACTCAACATAAACAAAAAAAGAACTAACTTCTTTTTTAAAGTTTCATGGTACATTGGGTATGTAATGGAATATCAGTACTGTTGACTTACTGATTTTAAAAAGTCTGGTGAAGAGTAAAAAAGTAAACACAGAGCAAAAAATTTAAAATTGTTTAGCTTTCACATTACATTAAATAATACCTGCTTGACAATTTTTTGAGAAATCAAATTATTCACTGTCCTTCAAATCTTAAGAGTTATATATACGACTAAATATTGCTAAAACACATGGAAT
>VWZD01009382.1:8414-24962 GCA_013396695.1 Sakesphorus luctuosus | reverse complement strand
TATTGAACTTACGTCAAAAGTCCAGTTTCATGGCCTTTAGTTCCTACTGAACTACTCAAATTGATAACTAAACGTAGGACCTCTTTTCGCAGAAGTATTCTGCACACTGGTGTATCATCTGGGATTGATTTTACTCCTGAAAAACAAATTAAACAGCATGGAATTTCAACAGAATTGTCTTTGATTGCGCTAATCTTATGCTATGAAAATCTGTTTTAGAATTCCATACACCCACATGCACACAGATATTTATATATGTATTTTAAGCTACTAAAAATATTTCTATTTTCAGGAATTGAAACAGTTTACTATTTCGAAATATTTCTACCATTTCGTAACTGGAAAACCCTGTAAGGTAAAGTTACAGTGCTGTCTCTACCACTAAATCATGTTGCAAACTAGATGAGTTTCTCTTAGATAGCGAAGAATTTAGCAACCAGCTACTTCATAAGAAATTATGATAAGTCAAAATGTAATATCCAAGTATAAAAAAGAAATGTCTTTCTCTTTAGAGAAATTTAGTAATTTTAAAAAGTTTTTTTAAATTAACATCAGTGTAGGAAAAAAGGCAATCAATTTTCTTGTAATATAAGATACAGAGCTATTGAATAGCCTGCAGAAACGCTGTATAGCAAAAAGAGAGGAGTTTAGAATTATGTTCTCCTACCTGGAGATGGTTGATGTGTTTATTCAGAGTTGTTTGTTTTTTGTTTAATAATGAGCATTACTTTTTTGCAGTGTATGTAAGTGAAATACAATTTTTCCACAATACCAAAAATACACTTTAGGAGTTACAGTCTAATAATCATAAGGCTTTCAAACTTACCTAATACAAGGTCTGTACTCTTGGTGCTGCTAGCTGATCCATGGGATACTGCATCACTACAGCCTGAAATTCCAGAAAATTTGGAGGAATGCACATCTAAGTGATTATGAATGGTCTGCCCACACCAATCAGTATATGGAATGTCTGAAAAATCTGACATAAACAAGACATTGCATTTTTGTTATTCTTACTTTTCCTCAATTTACATGCTTTTGCTGTATTTCAACAATAGTAAACATGCAAGACACTGATGCACTGAATACTATGCATAACATCAGTTGGAAACTAGATGTTGCATTTGGGACAACTCATACTTAAAATCTTTCAAAATTGCTTTTTTAGAACCTTAAAATACTCAAGTGGAAATAAGCAACTCTTCTAGACACTGATGGAAGCCTGAAAACAGTCATCACACATAGTGCTGTTACTGATATATCTGTACTGCATTTCATATAACGTGATACAGCTGCTCTTGTATATGCATACTTCTTGTTCATACAATTATCACAGGAGTTTGCAGGAAGGTCTCTGACAAGAGGCTGGCTCTGCTGTACCTGTAACTAGCTAGGATTTTATTTGCCATCTCTTCTTGCTTCTGAACTCAACTTCAAGCTCAGTTCTCTGACCTGTTGCTCACATTTTGCCTATCACCTCCCTCACCAACATGTGCTACTAGCTGAATGTGTAATACTACTGTAAACCAGCAAGGATTCCTACTAAGCATCCATTACTGGATTACTTTTTCATCACAGACATTGCAAAAAGGCATGTAACAGCAAGCTCTGCAGAAGAGGTTGCAAAAAATAATTCAGAATCTGAATCTCAAAATATGAGGGAAGATGACTGAATTCCAAGAAATTACAGCTCAACTTTGACAGATTCCTCAGATTCTTTCGTTGTATTTTATGGTACAGACTTGCTTTGAAATCAGATTAGCTGGACAGCAACTGTCAGATTTCAGGACATGGATTGTAAGTAATAAGGTTTTGAACTTTACATCTTTACATACTGTTGGGAATATTTAAAAAAAACTATGCATGCACCTAATCATAACACTAGAAACTAAAAAGATAGAAATGATCATAGAAGTAACACTGGTTGCAGAGTTAGTTTATTAGAGAATTGATTTTAAGGTCAATGGTCAGTTACACAAAACCCCTAATGGATTATTTAAAGATGAACAAAATCCAACAGGGTCACTCTGTTTTACCACACTTCTGCACAAGGAACACTAACCTGTACGACTATACGCAGAGTTCATCTTGTTGTTAGGCTGATAACCCAGAATTTGAATGCAGACACAGTAAAGGCAGTTCTCATCTGTGTGCTCCTGTAGCCCTGTATCCTCTGTACTTTCTAAAAACTGCGAGGCGTCTGAATGGCTGGTATTCATTATTTCTGTGAGACTGATCTGCTGTCGTAGCATCTGAAAAGGGCTTTTGACAACATCACTTGTACCTGATGGAAGACCTGTAGGTAAGAGTTAGTTATGGAAAAACACCACAAAAACAAGCAATCTACACTCTTTCAATTAATTTCCACTTCTGAGCCTTTTAAGGCTGGAGAGGGTGTGCACACAAAGACCTGTAACATTTTTTTTGGGAGGTTAAGCTCCCAAGATTGATAAGATTGTTTGAGAAACAGACACCACATTTTAGTCCCAACTCACCATACTCACAATACATAACAAAACAGTGCAAAGGACAGAATTTAACCTCTAAACACATACTGTAAAAGAAAGTAACTAGTAAATGCTGACATATCAACCTTACTAGTACCCACATAACACCAATGCATTACCAATTATCATAGTGTCAAAAGAGATTAATACAATATACCAGATGCTTAAATTACATATGCACCAACACACATAGAAACACTATTTAAAAAACTGTAACTTAGAGGCCATGACAAGAAGAAACCAGATTCAGCAATGCAGAAACAAGAAGACACTCCAGTGACATGCCCTTTCCTGGGCGGAAAAAACCAAACAAATACAATTTTGAAAAAGAGTTACTTTACTCTGAAACTTAGAAAACTACAGAAATACACTTACAGGAAAATCAGCTTTGTATATAATAATACTAACAATATAAATGAAAAAAAATTAGTAAGGTATGTCTCTTTGTATGTTTTAAGAGCTTGCAAGGAAATGCCAGTTAACCAGAAGGCAGGACAACAGCTATCCTAATACATTACTAGAGGACCAGTTTCAAGGCTTCTTTTTTTCAGTTGTTCCATTGAAAAGACACATACTGAGACCCTATGGATTTCTCACTTCCCTGGAGTAAAAAAAGAAGTGTATTCCAGAACAAGTCAGGCATTATGGCACTTGCAGTTCTCTTGTACCATGTCCCACCACTGTAACTTGTGAACTGTCATGGACACATCACAAAAAGACAAAATTTACTTTCTGAAATAAACACTTGACACCATTATTGGTTCCTATAAATTCACATATAATGAAAGGGAAATAAATATGTAACAGTTCAGTATGTTCATATTTTATATAATGTTATTTCCTTTAATTCAGTATCAGCACCAGTCTTTGATTAGCATTAGCTTACATTATCCAAGACATGCAGACTTTCCTCCTTTGCTTTTAGAGCAGGACCACACTTTGAAGCAACACCACATTATCTCAAACTAAATAAAAGAGGGAATTAATGACCAGCTAAAAAGCTAAAAATAACCTATGCTGTAAAAAAAAACCCCTAACATATACATCAACAACCCATCCAATTTACAAGTAAACAACAGAAAGATACCCGATAGGAACAAAACCCGTACCTCCTGCATCAGGTGCAAAGACCCGAGCTCCACGGTCATCAAGTGGAGGTGTCGTTTTCTTCTGGAAATATGGAGTTTCCTTTACCTGGAATATTCAAATGAGAATTAAAATTAGCACCGGTGATAATCATATAAAAAGGAAAATGGAATTCTGAGGAAATAAAATGCTGTCAGCATTTTACTTCAGGAAAAAGATATAATTATAGGAGAAAATTAAGAATATGCTCCGAAGTACTAAAAAAAAAGCCGAATGAGAAAAGATAAATCTGTGAATGAATGTCTATTAAGTAAGGCTTATGATGAGTTAGACAATGTTAAAACAGTCGTGACAGGCTGTAAGGAAACCCGTGACCCACAACGGCTATTAATAATTTGTCCATGATCGCCCTACTCCACTGGAGAGCTCAGGAATGCAGTGCAAAACCAACCAGGATATCCAAAATGCTGTCTGTAGGTTGAAGAGTTGAGATATGTCTCAATTACAAAAAGATCAGAGAGAGAAAAAATGAGGCAACATAAGATATGCCACAAAGACTGTGAAGTAGAAAGAAAAACTAATCATTTCACAAATGGAAAATACAAGTAGGTATGACAGAACAATCTGCCTTTGGTCTTGGTTTAGTAATTTTTTGAGATTAGTAAAAAGTCATTTAGAATTCAAAGGCAAAGATAAGTAAACTAAAGATAAGGAAGTCCACTGATTTACTTTTGACATAGACCATGTCCTGGTTTTGATACTGAAGTAAGAGAATATTAAATCCTGTGATGTCTAAGCTTGTTCAATGGGAATGTGCATCTACCACATAGAAAGAGGAAGGCAATTGATGAGACACTTAAAATAATCTGTTCTAACCCACATATATGTATCTTTGAGGTTAAGTAAAGACAATATAATACTGTGGTGATATCTATACTAGGAGGGAGTTAACTGTGTGATTATGCACATAATTTATGGTATTAACCAATATCCCCAGACTATGCTAATTCTAGTATAAAAGCCAGATGTCAACTTAAAATCTTATGATAGCATATTTATGCCATTCTTTAACACTCCTCCAACACAGTCTGTCATTATTTGCCTAATAATGGAAACCAGACCCGTGATCTTGTGTAAACAGGGTTAGAAAAAAATCTCTTCTTCTCCAAAATGCATTTCTTGAAAGTACCACATCTGTTTTTCCTCACTTATGTAGATTTAATCTATTTTGATGAAAAGGCTACAGTTGACTACCTTTCAGTATGAAAATGTGTATGGACCAAATCAGTTAACAAATACATACCTGAAATATTTCATTGATATCCACTGGGAGAGCAAGGCCAATGTAATCATCAGAGCTACCATAGGTAGCATTAGAAACCATGGACCGAACAGAAGAGGAACGTTGAAGTGTGTTTTGGTTAATAGGACTTAATAAATCTTCTTTATCTAATGAAGCATAACTTAAAGCTTTCATGAACCTGTACAATGGAAAGAATAAATCACAATTTCAGTAACTCTCCCATTCTGGCACATTAAAAGTAGGGACTGCTGGCACCAATATTATCCTCATCATCCCACTGCAGATCTGAGAGCTTGTTATGACAAATTACAGCTAGAGGTTCATTGCTTTTTCTGCCAGTTCCTTGAGGAAAAATTTCTTTGTAATTCCTGGTAGAGGAATTCATGTTAATCCTGCAAAACTACAAATTTTCTCCAACTTTTCAGGCTTTGAATATTTACAACCCAGATAGAGACAGTAAAGATTTGGGCTTTTAAACTCCTAACAGCCCCATTTTGAAATGTACATACACACTGGATATTCACAAACTCTGACCTGAGCATGCATGTCTCTGCTTTAGCCTACCAGCAGTGCGCTCAAGGAATACTTTTTTCCTGCACCCTGAAGGGGCCACCATCAGGTCTCCAAAGCATGGAGGAAGTACTTGCTCAAAATGAACGCACAAAGAACAAACTTAAATCTGTCCAGTGAGCAGAGCTGACTTTGACAAATACCTCAAAGAATAAAGAAAGAAAGAGGCTGGGAAAACAAATAGTAGAGAAGAGGCTGGAGAACAAGTCCACAGCTGATCAGAGCCCCAGTAATGGAAATATCACATTTGGCATTTGGCATTTTACTTCTCACCAAAGATAAAAAGCTACTTAAATTTTCTGCTAATCAGACAGTAATGTAGATGGTCTATATGCAGTGGATTAAAGCTTCCTAATAAAAAGACATACATCAGGAACAGTAAATTTTTATTGCAAATTATTATACATTGGAAAGTAAAGTACCACGAACATTTACTTTCTTGACTTTTATCCTTAAAAGTAGTTTTCTATCAATATTTTGTTTTAGATAGGCAATAAAAAGTCTTATCCCTAACAGACTAATATGTCTATACTGAGAAAATTAAATTATCAAAATCTGACTATGTAAGGTTAAGGAAATTATTATTCAATGTAAATACACAAAACACAATTTGTAGGATATCAATAGTTTTATTGCTACTAATTCAGATCACTGCTAATCACAGTAGCAGTGGACTTCCAATAAAAGTCAAGCCAAAGAGACAGAAAAAGCCTCAAGCTGTGGGAGGGGAGGTTTAGATTGAATATTAAGAATAATTTCCTCCCTGAAAGGATTGTCAAGAATTGCAACAGGCTGCCCAGGGAAGTAGCTGAGTCACCAACCCTGAAGACATTTAAAAGGCGTGTAGATGTGGCACTTAGAGACATGGTTTAGTGGTGGATTTGGTAGTGTTGTGCTAGTAGCTGGACTCAATCTTAAAAGACTTTTCCAATCTAAATGTCTGCATGACTATAAAACTCAAAAAGTTACCAATTCCATTAATTATTTCATAATAAAACATGCTACAATCACTGTCAACCTAAAATTAAAGATAAAAGTATTTAATACTAAATGTTTGTCCCTGCTTTTCCTAGAAAAGCTAACAAATGTATCACTACTACTGATAAATACCACAGTTTACAGGAAGGAATGTCTCCAAGTGATTGGGTGAAAGTCACAATCAGGATACAACACAGGCACATTGACATTTTTGGTTGGTCTTTACAGACAAAGGTGGGACATTTAGCCTCACAAAATAATCCATACAAAGAAAAAGGCTTCTTAACCGTTTGAATGAAAAAAACAACATCATAAATCTATGGCTGCTAACTGCTACTAACACATGGACCTCTCAATAAACTATAAATGAAAGTTTTCTGAAAAAAATAACTTCGGCAGATAAAATGGACCATATATTTCTTTCTAATTTGTTATTTAAACAGCAGTTAAGGACAGTTTTAGCTGGAAAGTAAACATACTGTGAAGTCATTAGTGAACATAATCTGCAGTTATAAGGACCACTATTATTCAGGGGTGACACTCAACTGTAAATAGTAAGAAAAACACATGTACAAGCTACATTGCAGTCCTTCCAATCATTTATATTGTTAACCAACATAATCTGAAAATCTCTTTTAGCATGTATGCCTGCAATTGTTTAACCTCTTGAGAGATATGAGCACTCCAGACATTTCAGTTCAGTGTTAAACAAGTCAGCTCAAATCCTTAAGCCTATCCACAGATACAAGAGAACATGAACAGCTAAGCACCAGGAATACTGTCAGTACGACACTGCCAAGTCTGCTGCAGCAAGGCTGCTCTGCACATCAAGGGCATGACTGCAAGAAATGGTACATTACTTACAGCCATAACAGATCCTGTACCACCACCAAAATGACACTGATTTGTCCCTGCATCAGCACAGGAAGCCAGCAACAGCAAGGAACAGCACTTCCAATTTCCAGGATAGTGCAGGTTCACTACTGAATTATCCTTTATCAGTATACTCAGTCTAGTTCTAACTTAATTGAACAAAAGAAAAAGAATTTATCTTTTACAATATCTTTTCAGAATGATGTAAAAATACCAACAAATGAATGTTGGCCTTAATCAGACCAAAAATGCAGAGTAATAATCAGGCACTATATACACTCAGCTGGGGATGAGGAATGCAGCTCAGGGACTGGGCATTTGCTGACCTATGCAGTAAGCAGATGACTGGTGTAGCAGTAGTGTCTCTTCTTCTTCTCATCTAAGAAAGGATGTTAAGGTAAGAACAGAGATACAAAGTGTCTTTTCCCTTTCAACAGTGCGAAAATTCAAGGCACGAGCTAAAAGATCATGTGAAAGGAAAAATTTGATACAAGTTCTAAAGCATTGACTGTTGCTGCTGGGAACAGTGTCAATGTCAAGAGCTAGACATCTTATGTAATCATTTCATTAGTCTTCAGAACATCTAATATTACTCAAAAGTAAAGAGGTGACACTGCCATCTAAAAATAAATGCTGTGAGTAGGATCTTTGCACTGTTGTAGCTCACAAGCCAAACTGACATTCCTATCAGCGGCACCAGTATCTCAAGCATTGCCCTCAATGCCACAGTGAACACGAATACAGCATACTGGCAGAAGTCCCTGTCTGAAAACCTCACCAAAAAACATTGAGAAAATTTGCTTCTGAAATACAGCTCTGGACTTCATGGGCAATTTGGTGTGTTTGTAACTTTATAATGTTAGCAGTGCAATTGCATTTCTGTATTATGAAAGTTAAAACAGGAAGGAAATGTGAAAAAAGGAAATATTTTCCTTTGTCACCAACAGCATTAAAGGGGCTGAGCACAGCTATGAAAGTCCGGCTTCTCTGACAGCAACTACAAAGTTGAGAATTATCCTTCTCTTACACTGTTCTCCTAATACCGGTACTGCTTTCAGTGGAATTATGAATCACCATGCAACAACTGTCCTTTTTAGGAGCAGATAGATAGAAGTATTAGAAAGATACTTTTCTTATTTAATTGACTTTTACAGAACTGCAGCAAGAAATAAGCACATAATAATCTCTTACCGGCTTGGGGTTAGCCGAGAATCCAGGTTGCCAGACTTCATGGTAATAGTGTCAGTAAACAGAACATCCTTTGCTGGAGATGCCAGGGCTTCTGAGTGGGACAGTGAAGGATGCATCCTCTGCTGCTGTAGGCGCTTTAGTGTAGCATAGCCAAAGGCATCTCGAGAACTTGTGTAGCTGAAGTTATAGTCAGCAAGACTTTTTATAGTAGCGAGAGAAGGAGCTTTAAGAGACTGGGCTCTTCGGGGAAGGGTATGAGAAGACCCTGGTGGTACCAGGGATACAGAGTTGGATTTTGAGAGAGGCAGGTGGTTAGACTGTGGTGTTGAACAGTGACTTGGTTTAACTGTTTTTGTGCTTACCACAGTACTTAAACTTCCACAGTCAGTATCTACATTTGTAGTGTCCACACCTACAGTCTCCCTTGAAGGGCTAGAGCTCATTGAGCTTATGCCACTTGTTGTGGTATCTGTATTAAAACTTAAGCTACGACTCTTGAAATGTGTTTGTGTAGTACCATCTCCTATCAGCCTTTCTTTGCTTGTGTTTTCCCGATGAATTTCATTTCCAAGACCTTTTGGCAGCTTGAGATCATTTTCTCCAATACTTGGGGTACTATCAGTATCTTCCACATGTTTACTTCCAACAAAAGAAGTTTCTAATCGCAAAGTCTGGATTTTTGGAACTCTGAAAACAGGGTTGAATTCTTCCCCAGAAGGAAAGTCTAAGCTAGCACTAGGTTCTGTTACTGTACGATTTCGCCTCAGGCCTGATTTACTGTCAGATGATGTCAGCTTTCCTCCTTTTGGATCACTGCTACTTCTGTGTTTTTTATTAGGCAGAGTAAGAGAGTTTAGAATGCGATTTTTCACAAGTCTACTAGAGGAAAAAAAAGGAAAGGGACTACGGTCTTTGTCTTTTGAAGGTCCAGGTCTGTCATAAAATATTTGTTCTGCATCTTCAGTAATATCTAGAAAGAAAGTACTGGTGGAAGTACTACCAAAACGGTCATCCTCCATGATAAACATACCTGAAATTACATGAGACTTTGTCACTGAAAATGAACATTTCTTCGAAGTGTATGAACTATGCTGCAGTATAGTAAGCCATTCTATGGAAGCCAAAGTGTCAGTCTATGCAATTTACTGCTACTTTAACTCACCATTTTTTCTGCAGAACTTAACTGCAAATTAACTAACTTGAAGAGTATCTGAGCTGAAGGTCTCTTGCTTCAAAAGAAAAGCCACACCATCTTATTTCAGTGCAAATATCCAGCTACTAGGATTACAACCAAAGCACTCCTTTAATGATGTCTAAATATGGTATACTTCTTAATTTAAATTTCAGCCATATATAGCAAAAATAATATGCATTACACACTATAAATATGCAATTATTTAAATACAGTAAACTTTATGTATGTGCACCCAGAGAATACATGAATATATCTTCCAGAACATTCCTTTGAGGACAATCAAGTGCATCTTTACATCCAAGCACAGAGTTTTCTGCAGTATATTACAGCAAACTGCTAGGACTTGACATAAAAACTAGTAACTTATCCTAGAATTTCTTTCTCCTACACCAAATATGAAGTTAAGACACTGCTTTATTCCCTCTAGCTCGTCTCCCATCTCTCTGAATGCACATAACTGCCCTAGTGCTTGCAGTCTTTTTTATTGCAATTATACCCTGACACCATTTGTCTGAATGTCATCTTACCAAAAGGTTGGTAAGGACACCAAAATGATGTTTAGTGGTAGTTTGGGGCTTTTTTTGCTTTGATTTGTTTGTTATTTTGTCTTTTGTTTGCTTGTTTTGTTATGCTGGTTACTTACTTGAAGGAGCAGATTCACTTTCACTGTTG
The DNA here is from genome assembly GCA_013396695.1 of Sakesphorus luctuosus. Classification (NCBI taxonomy): domain Eukaryota; kingdom Metazoa; phylum Chordata; class Aves; order Passeriformes; family Thamnophilidae; genus Sakesphorus; species Sakesphorus luctuosus. The sequence continues at coordinate 14,587 of VWZD01009382.1, read as the reverse complement.
TGCCTAGAACTGGTGGACTCAGAGTTCAAGCTTAGAGTGCTGGGTATAGAAGAAAGTTCATTGCAGAGCTGCTCCATGTCATCAGGGACCACTGGCCAAGGCTGTCGACGACTGTGTCTCACTGCATCCCAGTTGTGATGCTTCAAAATGTCACATCCTTGTTTAGTTTTGGCTATTAGACCAAGCACGTAGACACAGGTTCTGTATTTAACGTAGATATAAAAAAAAGAGCAACAATAATAGCATCTAATTTAACTAAACTTATTTCTCTTTTGAAAGTTGCAAAACAATTCAGCAGAAACTTCACAAAACTGCCAACTAGTATACTGTTAATTTTTATTTGTAAATCAATGGATGCTTAAGAAATGCACTAAAGTATCTGAGAATACTACACTATTCCAAAATAAAAACTAATTATCACAAGAGCCTTATTATATAAAATAGAAAAGTACCCTTTGAAAAAAAAGGAGAGAAACTACCACAGATGCCATATTAGGCAAAACAGCATCTATCTATGGTTTTAAAGATTCAAAAATATGTTCAATAAAAATAATGGAATGATAAATTGATTTGCACAGAGATATAAGCAGCAAGTATTTTATTTTTAAAAAAGAGAAGAGTATGTATCTTTTTCCATAGGTTTCATTTGCTTACTGCATTTTCTTTCAGACTTTCTATACAATTCTACTGTTGAATCAAACTGAGACTGATACTCAATCACCAATGACTTCTAGTAACTGATTTCCAATAAAGTAGAAAGATATTTTCATGCAAAATCAGGTAAAGCTATCTGAAAACTGATGGCAACTACCATCTCTAAATATTACGTATAATCAGATACACATACCCTCTAACAGACAGAACCTCACAATGTTGAGCAAGTGCCATTATATCCGGAATCACATTCTCCTCCTGAAGCAAGTTAAGACCCCAATTCGATGATCCAATGTTGCCCTGGAATAAAATTTGTCAAGTAAGTTTTGATCTTGATGTGATCTGGAGCACTGTCAGTGTAAAGCTTTGACATTTTGTTTGTTGATCATAGAGTTTCAAACCACATCTTCTCAAACCAATTATGATATTTGAGCACCCTTTCTGCATCTCCTAGTTGTGCAAATCCAAAAAAGGACTCAGCACAATATGTATAATACCTAAAGCTCACAGTTAGAATTATGTATTCCTCACTTTACCACTTCTACTACAGCCTGCAAGATGGTTTTGGTTTGCTCATTTTGCACTCCTCTTACACTGGCATTTTATTACATACCTACAGAATCTTCCAGCAAAAGTCACCTTGGACAAATGGTACAAAATTAACTTTGGGTAAGACATGAAAGAAGCAGACAAATACATGGCGTGGCATGGGGTGGCACAGCAAATTTATAAGTGTAGCTTGGATAGACACCAACACCAGGTTTTTGCGTGTCCCAAGTATTAGGGGTGTCATGACCATATGTATTCTCATGCATCAACATTGGCAGCCAACTTCCAGAAATATTAGGGACTACCACAGTAAATACATTAAAATCAGACCACAGCAACTGGTAACCATTGGTGCCATACTAATATTGCTGCTACACATGGCAATGTTGGCAGGGGGTGTGGTTTGTTAAAAAGAAAAGAAGACAAAGTGACTACTAAAAAACTCAGAACAAAACAGGTGCTGTGAATCATTTTCAACTGAAGAACCCGTTATGATACAGAATGCCAACTTGGAAAAATCAGATTTTTTGGACAAAACCCCTCATTTATTATTTATGTAGCATTTTGCTTAGTTATTTCAGAATCAAGAGTCATAACTAAACAACTGCAAAAGGTTTGTAAATCTATTACTAACCAAAGCCCAAAGTGCTGCTTTCAGCTGCTTAATTCCTTCCCATTTATCCAGCATTGGGGAACGAACAGTATAACTTAGATCTGTAACAATACTCTGAAGGAGAAAAACAGAAAAAAAATTAAGCTGGAAATGTAAAGGAGACCTCAGTCAACAGGTTCTCTTGCATTTGTAGTAAAGGTTCAAGCACTAATTTAAAGTATGTGCCCTAAGATGAAAAGTGGTAATTCTGGAATAATAGTAATAGTAATAATAACAACAACAATAACAATAATAATAATAATAAATTAACAGCAATGATAATGGAAGAAGAAAACTTTAATGAAATCACTGAATGATGAAGTTATTTCAGATTTTATAAAGTCAAAAGATTAATCAAACAAACTATCATATTTTTAAACTATCATATTCAACTCATTATATCATCTTAAAATCTCACGTTAAAAGTGAATTTAAGTAATTGTGAACTGGTTTAAGGCTTGTTTTCTTGTATTTTCAGAATATTGGATAGATTTTGTTCCCTCACCTCCCAATTTTTGTATGCTCAAAAGGATAGGCACAGTTTTACTGTACATATATTTGTCAAAATACAATCCACAGAAACTGAAAATTTTTCTATTTATGAACTGCTTTCCATTCTAAGATTTTGCCAGTCATTTCAAGAAAAATGCTAAAAGATATTTTGCTGACATTTCAGGGTCAGGAAGGAATTTTACAAGAGACTAAGTGGCAAAGACTTTCACAACTTAAAGACTCATAATGAACTTATTTTGCAATGGCTGTTTAAATGTCATCTCTTTTAAAACATACAAAGGGCTACAGTCATCTTTAAAATATTCCAAATTATAAACAATTATTATGATTACCTGAGACTCCAATAAATGGCAGCCAGTTTTATGGTGCACCAGCTGGCCATAAAGGTGAACTGGAAGGTAGACATGTGGTCGTTGTAATCTGTCAGAAAGAGAAATCACATGTAGGCTTCCCAGCACTTTTTTATTTTCTTCTAAAATAAATTACACTGCACTGTAATGCAATTTGTTACTCTTGACTTTTTTCAAATTAAGAGAATTCTTTTGAGGAACTTAGAAAGGAATAGGCTATTTTGATTGGAAGGCATCTACAATGATCATCGAGTCGAACTGCTTGACCACTTCAGGGCAGATAAAAAATTAAAGTCTGCTATTAAGGGCACTATCGAAATGCCTCTTGAACACTGACAGACTTAGGGCATTGAACTTAGGAAGACTGTTCCACTATGTGACCATTCACAATCACTGTGAAAGAAAATGCTTCCTAATGCCCAGTCTGAACTCCCCTTCCCCTGCTTCAGCTCTGAACTATTCCCATTAGTCCTGTCACTGGAAACCAGGAGAAGAGATCAGCATCTCCCTCTCCCTTCTCCTCCTCATGAAGCTGCGGAACAAAGAGATCACCCCACAGCCTCCTTTACTCCAACCTCAACACATGCCTTTTGATAATATCCAGCATAATCTTCTTCATAATTTTTTCAGGAACTGAGTTTAGACTAATAGGTCTAATTTCCTGGGTCTTCCTTTATGCCCTTCTTTCAAATAGGGGTAACATTGGCTGTCTTCTAGTCAGCAGGGACTTTCCCAGACTCTCAACAAGAAACCCCACCATGCCTCATGACCTTGTGAACATTCAGCTGATATAGATGGTCCATTACAATTTTAGTGTTGACAAATGGAATGTTACAGTTCCCACACTTGCAGACTCCCAACCTGGGGCCAGGCAGTCCAAGGCTTATCAACATTGCTACAGAGTGAGGCAAAAAAACATTAAATGCCTTTGTTTTTAATTCCTCCCTATAAGTCAAGTGATCCTCTTCAACAACTATTGATCCAATGTTTTCTTTTGACCTCCTTTTGCTACTAATGCACTTAAAAAAAGCCTTTCTTGTTGTATGACATAACACTGTCCAGTTTCAGTACTTTCAGACCTTTTGTGCCTTCCTCCTGCTAATGTGAATCACAGCTTTAGTCTTCCTGTGAAGCCTGACCTTGCTTCCAGAGATCACATAATTTTCTTTTCCTCTTGGGCTCCATGAGGATTTGCCTGTTCAGCCAAGGTGATCTTACTGCCCCACTTGCTTCACTTATAACACAATGGGATTGCTTGCTCCTGTACTTCCAAGAGGTGGTTCTTAGAGACAGACCAGCACTCAGGGACTCCAAGGCCCTAAAAACGGTACTCTGCTAAACAGCTTCCTGAGTTTGCTGTCTTGAAGTCCCAGGTAGCAACTCTGCTGTCCTTTCTTTCATTAACTGAAAACCTTTAACTAAACCATGTCATGATCACTGTGACCAAGGCAACCCCCTACCATCACATCTCCCCTAAGTCCTCTTGTATTCACAAACAAGTCTAGGAGCGCATCATTCCTAGCTGGCTCACTGACTACCTGTGATAAGAAAATACCTCCTACAGACTTTGAGAATTTTCAAGACTGCTTATTACTGCAGTATGATATTCACAGTTGATGCCTGTGAAGCTGAAATCTTTCATAAAAGCCCACAAGAACAAGACCAGAAATTTCTCCTGATTGCCTACTGAATGACTCATCAGTGCTAACATTCTGGCTGAGCAATCAGCAGCACACACCCAGTACATTCTCTTTTGTTTCCCATCCCCTTAATCCTCACCCAGAGGCTCTTAACCACATCACCACTAACTGCAAGGTCTGTATAATCAAATCTCTTCCTTGTATACAGTGACACTCCACCTGCCCGGCACCCTGCCTATCCCTCCTGAACAGCCTGTAGCCTTCCATCCCATCACTCCAATAATGGGGCTTATTCCACCAAGTGTTGCTAATAGCTAATACCAATCATATTAAAGCTCTGGGAACTGACTAGGGCTTCCAGTTCATCCTGTTTACTTCTTATACCATGCTGACGTAAAAGCAATTCAGGTAAGTTCCTGAGACCTCTTGCGTTCCCAGGAGCAGTGTAAACTGAAATCCTGTGACACTCCCTTCCCTCATATATTCTAGTTTATGGTTTCCTTGATCAGTCCCACCAGCTCAAGATCCATTTTCCCAAACTTACCTTTGGTTGCTCCGACGAACATAGTTATCACCATCAACAGGTTTGCGGTATGTTGTAAGTGCTTCATTAAGCTGCTCTTCAATCAATTCGACATACTTTAGGTTATATTCCTATAAGAAGACAGACAAAGGTTGACACAATAACATTTAGTGGTTTATGGTATTATAGCATGGTACTTTATAAGGAAGAAGTAATTAAGGTGCTCCTTAAGGCTGGCTGATTTTTTTATGATCTGAAGGTGGGACTCACCAAAATAAATGCACTTCATACATACAATGGGTTTGCAAGTCAAAAATTGTTTAACTATTTCAGTGAATTTGTTAAAGAAAATACTTCATATCTGATAAACTCAAATAATCTCGATGGACCATCATGTATTTCAGTACTCCTTGAGGAGTGACAATTAAACTAGTAAAAAGATTGCTAACAGGAATGAGACCAACCATTTATAATCGATTACAAAAACAAGATAAGGTCTGGAGAGTTTTATTCAAGTTATGACAATGAATTTTTAATGGTGTGTGTTCCTCTTTTCTTCATAACAGCATAAGCCAATTCTATCTTCATGAGCTCTATGTTTAACTTTAATTAGCAATAACCAGAGGTAACAGGTAGTGTTCCTTTGCACACTCCTCTAGATAAGACCTTTACACAACACCCTGTTTCAGAAAGCCACTACACTACTGAAATACTTGCTGAAGTATCAAAATTATATCAAGGCCTGGGTAAATCAAAAGCACACATGCACAGAGGAGCTATGGAACTCCTGCTAACATTTTTCTAAAAACCTTAAATCTATCTGCACTAGCATACATGTACATTAATACACGTAATTATAAAGAATCTCTGACCATCTAAACCCACATATTCACATCATTCCTCCTCCTAATATCAAGCACACTTTCATCTTAGCATTACCTTTTGCCACTTTTCCATCTGTTTTGTTACATAACCTCTTTCATTTAGATAAGAAAAGCCCTTTGGGATGGATAGAAATCTGTAAAATAACATCAGACAGTTAGCATTCTACTAAAAAAAAATCACACAATTTGAATGAAAAGGAACATGTATTTGTTTCCACAGTGTGAAACCAAGCAGCACATTCAACATTTACCTTAGGAGAAGAAGTAAACCCTTGTCTCCAAGATGAGAAAGAGCTGGTTTCATTTGGATAAGGGCATGAAGATTGGCCTAAAATGATTAAGAACACAGAAGTATATTTGAGCACTATGTAATTCTGAAAACTGCAATAACTTCAACAATCTGCCATC
>VWZD01009379.1:37538-57997 GCA_013396695.1 Sakesphorus luctuosus | reverse complement strand
CTCCTCAAACCAAGACAGCATGACTCAGATTTACCAGGAGCATTGTAAGACCACACTGGTTGTTACATCCCAGGAAAAGACAAGGCTGAGATACTTAATTAGGTCATGGTAGGAATTGAATTAAAATGAATGAACACAAATGCCTGACAAAAGAGAGACAACATTATTGAATTAAAAGTATATAGAAAATATCACTTATTTTCTTATAACACAAGTTCTTCTGCTGTAATATTGTAAATGTCATGATGCAGTATGATCAATAAACAATGTAGAACAAGAGCCATCAGTTCCTTAATCTGCCATACCTCTGTCATTTAGCATTCTAGGGCCACATACAGTACTCCTAACAAAAATTGTCCCCTGTAAAATTAACACTCAGGTCTATTTTAATAGGCAGCTATTTATGAACAACTTGAATTGCTTATCTCAGGTGAAACTTCACAAAATCCAGACTGGCTTGATTTTGCTACCATCTTCCAAGAACAACTGTATCATTAAAAAGCTTTGAATTTATGTCTGCTCAATTACTGTTTATTCATATTTTCCAGGCAAATTTAAATAATAAAAAATCTAATTTTTTAACAAATTACTGTAAGTGATAAATTATTTTCATTACCTGTACATCAACAAGAACAATTAGAAGCTTCTCAGAGTTTAATTTGTTTATATTTTCCAAAGTTTAAATGCATCAGCATTACAAAAATGATGCTTTTTACAACATTAATTCATCTTGCAGAACCCATCAGCAAGTGCCCTGAGCCTCACAGTGTAACTGGGCTGCCCACGGTCAATGCTTCATCAACTCACAAAAGAAGCTATGGGTATCCATAAGCAATTTAACCACAAGCCAAATAGTTGCACATCCAATGTGTTGTATGTTACATCTGTAACAGTAGTGTCTATGCACTGTTCCAACAATTAGACTAAGAGGTTAATTCTGAAAATGTATTAATGGCTTGGTACTTACTCAAGTAAATTCTTTTTTAATTAGAAGTTTATTTTCTTCTGGGAATATAGTGGTATATAGGCTTCTTCTATACTTTAGAAAAATCGTATATAGCCTTTTTTCCCCTCCTCTCTATTCCAATATATTGTTTATTCCTTTTAAAAGTGACCATAGGTACATACAACTACGAGTCTTCTGAAAGACCTACCTGAAAGTTATATGAATTTGTAGGAGCATTTGTTGCAATACATGCAACTGCTGAACTTTGGACAGATGATCAAAATGGTTTATCTTTTGCTTACGAGATAACACATAGTCTTTGGTAGCTGAAGAAGTGATCATAGGATTATAGGCAGTTTAAAAGGAATTCTAGGTAATACCTCCTGTGACTGTTTAATTCCCATGTTTCCCCGCACTCCGCACGATGCTGGTCCAGCTGCTTTCTCATTCTATCCAAGAATTGAAACAGAGTTTTTCCATGCTTTAGTTAGTTTAACATCTAGAATTTTACTGTTTCATCAATTAAACTATGATACTATCCACAAAATAGAACAAACCAATGCCATTAGTCAGAATTTCTACACTATGATACTGTTTGTCTCCCAGAACAATCCTCTACTTTCAAGTATAAGTAAGATTTTGGTCAACCTATCTGTTACTTAACCTATTTCTTTCCTGAAGAGTTTCACAACACTGTAGTTTTAGCAGGAAATCTGATTTCACTCTGCAAAACTTCAGATCTCCTTTCTTTGTACACCTTGCACTGCTGGTGTCTGTAAGAATACAAACATTGTGATCCTAGCATCATTTAAAAAAATAGTGATTTATCTAATTTTAAAAGCAGAATGAAACTGGCCCTAAAAAGAATTTCATCTCTGAAAAGAATATACATAAAGGAAAGTCTATACATGTGTCCCTAACTAGAACTTATGGAAATCTCCCTCAAAATCTTTCTATTGACTTATGTGACATTTAAATTTAATCTTGAAAAATATTGTAGAGATAACTGTTTTAAAATAATAGAACTCTAGGATTATTTGTGTTAGTAAAGACTTTTAACTTCATCGAGCTCTGCTTCAATTGAAACAGCAAAGGGAATTTGCTTACCTGTAACATTTGCCTACTCAGTCTGCCCATCTCTAGCTTTCCGGGAGCGTGAAGGGGAAATGTCTTTTTAAAAATTTAAGTACAGGGACATTCTTTGGAAGTGTAATTATCCATCTTTCCACTCATGTCAAACACAAATTGATCAGTTCAAGTAAATATAATTACTCTACTTATTAGTAAATGTGACAGTGGGGGCCAGGAGGCAGGATGGGACAGGGACATGATCACATGGGATCACACTTCAAAATATAGTATACATTATGCCCATGCTTCAGATATGAAGTGCAAATGTCTAACAGCTGATGCTGTACAACTGATGCCATGCAGGTGAAACATAATTTCAGACCCATAGGAGTATCAGGAGAGAGACAGTGGTACAAAAATGCAGTGGTTTGCAAACACAAGAACAGGAACTTTTGATCTAATGAAGGCAAAAGGAATGAAAGGAATCATGATTTCCATGCAGGCATCTCAGGTAGCCATAGATAAGACCACCATTTTCAGGGAAGATTTATCTTACAAGAGATGCAAAAGCAGAGGGGATCTGATAATTTTTTGTTTATATGCAACATAGTTATTAAAAATCTTTCAGATTACCCCTCAAAAGTATTGCTTCTTGATCATGTTGCTGATTATAGTCTGCTAAAGAATCTAAGGAGAGAAGCTCAATATGCTATATTTGTACCATAAGTATACAGCTAGCAAAGCATGTACTTTTTAGCAAAGCATGTAATTTTTAGTCTTGTTACAAAGAAAAGCAACCCAAGAATTAAGATGCCATTTGATCACTAAAGCATATTGCAAATAATCATGTCAGTAATATGTCTTTATTTTGCCAAGAATAGCACTGAACAGTAGTTATGCTGAACTATGGTTTGTTCATTAAACTATGGATCTTGTTCTATTAGCTAAATAAAATATTCTCTAAAAAGGTATCTCATTCCATTTGGTTAATAGGGATAATTTTTACTAAAAAATATACAAACTAGGCCTAGCTAAAACTAAGGCCAAAGCTACCACATCAGATTAAACCAGTTTCACTAATTTCAAGGCATATGAGGTCTTCCCAATGCATCAGTTTTGTCAGTCAGGCCTTTTTAACCCTTTCCATGAGACTATGTAGAAGAAATATGACAACCCACATCTTGCTCTATAAGAGTAAAGATATGCTTCATACTTCTTACTATCTAGACCAGACTAGCTGAAATGCTTTAGGAAATTTATTACACATACTAGCAAAATTCACTGTCAAGCAGATTGGGGGGTTTGCATCCATATTAAATGACCTTTTCTTTTACAAATTTCCTGTGTGTTTGCCTGACAAGTTTTTCTTTTTCCTTTTATAGCATTTGCCACATTTTTTTGAGTTCTTCCCTTCCTTAGTACTCAGGGGGGTTATAGCCTTAATAAAAGGCTCCACAAGCTTTTTTGCTCCAGAACCACTAATCACTTTTGCCATTCTACTTTCAACCTTTTTATTAACAAAGACTGGGCTGACATTAAAAATTCAGCAAAACAGGAGATCAGTAGATTAAAGCAAATCAAAGTACATGGTTCTGAGAGCACTCCATCACCATCCCCACTTTGAAAGTGTCAGAGTTTCACATGTTTTCTGGATCAAGCATCCCAAACATACAGTTCAAGGCTGTCCAAAGGAGCAATAGGTTTGGATCCTCACATTCCCATTATAGATCAGAGGGCAGTAGGTGAGCTACCAGCCTGACATTCTCTAAAAAAGATCTAGTTCATATGCTTGGGATAAATCAACACCTGCCAGGAGATAAGGCTTCAAAATACATTTTTACTCCAAACTGAAGTACTAGCAAATGTGCAGGCAAACACTTACATGATAGTAATGAAAAGAAAAAAACCCTTCCAGATTATAAACACTACAGACATAGTAAAGAAAGAGATGTACTACCATAACAAATTGGGGTTTGACAGGGATTTGGGGTTTGGAAATTTAACTGGAGGTGATGAACCCTTATTTATTGATCTCCATGTATGATTTTCTTTTAGTTCTGTCAGACAAAAACCTCTTCAGTACCAGTAAATGCCTTTCCTTGCTGGCCGTTTTAAAACTTCAGTAATGACTGTATTACATGTGTTTTGAACACAGTGTTCATTCAAGTTTATTGACCTGTCTAGACTTTTACTTCCATTAGTCTACTTCTTATTTAACTAAGTCAGTTATTTTCAGTGGGGGAGAGAAAAGAAATAAAATCCAGGAAAAAAACATAAACCCACCAAACCTCCTCAAGACTCAAATCACAATTGCAAATATTTTTAAAAGAAAGTATATGGGGTTTTTTTCCTTTTTGATAGGAAACTATTATTTTCTCTTATTCCATTTACTGAATGACAGGGTAATGAAAGAAAAAAACCAGATTTTTATGAAACCACAGAATAACAAGATTGGAGCTTTTTTTCTTTTAGTCCAAGATCTGATTAACCCAACTGTTCAAATCTCTAATACTGGTTTAAGAGAAGCAAAAAAATCAACAACAATATACATTGCTTAAAGTAGTTATTTTGTAGGTAAATGCTATATGAGATGAAACTCATTTTTATGAGAGGCATTTAGCTGACACCCAAGACCAAGCCAAGTTTTCTGCTCTTTTATAATTATATAACTCCAGATCTTTAAATTGTAAACCAAGGCTGCCCCTGGTTCCCCTGGAGGGTCTATCACAACTGGTCATTTGTTGTGAAATTTTCAAGATGGACTTACAGAATACTTAAAACAACAACACCTATNGATCTTTAAATTGTAAACCAAGGCTGCCCCTGGTTCCCCTGGAGGGTCTATCACAACTGGTCATTTGTTGTGAAATTTTCAAGATGGACTTACAGAATACTTAAAACAACAACACCTATTTATTTATTTATTTATTTTGTGGCAGATAAACCATGGAAGTGGGTTTTATTCACACAGTTAGTGTGTACCTGCAATTCATCAAGTCTCATTAGTGTTAATGACTTAACATTTGCTAAACACTCATCTCAAAAAATAAGGTTTGGAATTTACTAAAACAAATGGTAAGTTCCAAATCTCTGTTCATACCAGAATTTATTACATTGATTTCCTATCTTTTAATTTCACTACTCGGGAATTTCCATAGTTTATGCAGATATCTAATGCTTTCATCTCGCCCTCTCAAGTCTGGGTTTGTTTTTTGGTTTTGTTTGTCTTTTTTTTTTTTTTATTAAATGTGAAATGGAAACTTAATTATTACACAAATCATTATTGTAAAAATAAATCACAAAAGCTGCATGTAATTTTAAGCCTGAGGCATAAGAAGAGTCTTTTTGAAAAAAAAATCTCCAAATATAACTGTGAATAATTGCTTTAATAGAACAAACCCATCTTTTTAAATGACCTCTACGTAACAATTACCTATCTATTCACTGTATGGAATAGAAGCAAGTGGTTTATTTATGTGTAAAATAACTAGTGTTATTGAAATGGTATCCATTTCTCAATCCGTGTGCTTTTTCAAGTCTCCATATGTCCCAATTCCATGACATTTTTGAAAATGTTTGAGGTCTCCTGAAACGTATTTGCTAGAGATATTATCCTGCGTCATAAATATATTGTGCAGCACATGAATAATTTGTCTTTTAAACAATGTATAAATTGTTCCTTACACTTCAAATTTGGACTATGTAAATTTCCATATTAGCATTGAATCACAGTTAGAGTGTTTTCATACTTGCCTTGTGAATAAGCAAAGGTATTAAGGAGGTCTCAGCAACTGTTCAATGAATTACTGTAGAACAGTAACGCTTTTACTGAAATAATTCCCATCATGAAAGGTGACTTGAGTGTGAAAACAGTCTTACGTATAGCTTCAGATTCCCTTACTTGGGATATGTTCAATACTTAAATGTAGCTTGAAAAGATACTTCATGTAAATATTTTTTTTCTTTTTCAATTCATACGTAGAAGTATGCTTTATTTGCATGTCTATAAAAATAACATAAAAATTCAACTTAGTTACAAAAGACTCTGGGACTAAAAAGTCCAAAACTTATGAAAATAGAGCAAAAACTAACATACAGATTTGTCAATCAGTATTAATCAAGATAGATCCATTGAGGTCCAGTGTATGCTAGCTAAGAATCCAGCTTTAGGTTTAAGGATCTCATTGGTAATGAAGCAGAAAGATGGGTTTACAAAATCATCAGTGAGGAAACAAAAGAAAAATAGAAAGAAACAAATATTCTGGCAGCAATCCAGCATTCATAACTGAAATTATGTTCAATTACTCTGAAATGCTTTATCGAAATAAATGTTAGTTCTACATGAATCCCAAATGAGTTTATTACAATTAATGCTATTCAAATGACTAAAATAAAGTGTTATTAATATGTCAAACAACCGTGACTGCAGTTCCATAAACTAATGTTTAATATCCATCAGAGATAAAAAAAAATCTGTCATAACTAAATATAGTGATGTGTCTAAGTAATTTGGAATTATAACATTAATGATAATGTTAATTAGCCTTATAAAAGGAATTAACACAGTGGAATGTGTAAAAGACATTAAAATACCTAAAGGCAACCTAAATATCACAAAACTACTCTTACTATGTTTTATATAAACAAAACAACATAAAACCATTCACTTGTTTTCATTTTATTTCTTCCCAAATCCAAAGTGTTTATGAACACATCATTTTTCTTAGAATTTTTTAATTAGTGTAGTATTCAAATGTGGAATTCAGTCACTTTTTTCAGATCCCTAAATGACAGCTAAAACCTCCCCAATTACATACTTACACAAACAAACACTATTAAAAAATATCATTTCAACATAATGGGGAAAACCATGAAACCATGTGAACCTGTTCACCATGAATATTTCCAAAGACCTTTTCCAATGGAGAATAACACATTTTTGTTAGAGCATAATGTGCAGTTTTCTTAGCAAATATATTTATGAAGCAGTTGTACAGGCATCACCATCAGTGCTGCAATTTTCCTAATGGAAAATGTTTCACTTAAAACACATGCATACATAAAGAACTTAGTCACAGATTTTAAACACTATACATCTATGGTGGTAACAGTTGAAGCAGCATCAGAAGGACAATAACTGCACAGAAGATGGTGCTACTCATACTATACTTTCTAAGATCCATATTTCTCAAGGAATCTGACAGTTTCCTATTTTATTTGGAACTATGTCAATTTAAATATCAACCCTGCAGTTTGAGTGGAAAACTACCTGTGAGCATCTAGGAGATAGATAGATAGATAGATAGATAGATAGATAGATAGATAGATAGATAGACAGATAGATAGATAGATAGATAGATAGATAGATAGATAGATAGATAGATAATGTCGGGACACAGAAGGACGAGACACTCAATGTGAGAATCAACGAGCTTCGGTTTATTGTCTATTACATGCTCTTCTTATGCAGTTTAGATAATTAGCTTATACATATTATAATTGCTTCATACATATTGCAAAGCTTAAGCTCAGATTGGTTAATACAAAATATGTGCTTTGGCCTTGTGCAGTTACTTTGGCATCTCCTTTTATCTGCTGTCCAGTTTCAGGATCCTTTTTACAACCTTGTTCATTGTTTAAGACCAGGGGTTTTTGCCATCTGGTCCCTCTCTTGGTTATACGTTGTTGCAATCCTTTGAACATCCTGCAAACCTTGCAGAATGTCCTGCTCACAAGGCTGTAGTTCTGAAAGCACAGAGGTCCAATTGATCTAAAGCTACGTGACCTCTCTCTTCCAGCCAATTTTCCACAATCCCATCATAGATAGATAGATAAACAGACAGACAGACAGACACAATGGTCAGAATTAAATAGCTATATATTCACCTTGAGGAAGAATCATTTTTACAGAATCTGTGAAAAAACCACAGCTAACTGGCTACTAGTAATCGTAACTAAGTATTTCATTTAGAGTCCTTTCCCCCCCCCTCCCCCTTCATTACAGCTTTAGTCAGTAGAAATACGCCAAGTGCTCTGACAAAGAAATATGTATATTTCCACCCTTCCTCAGTCACCTGTTGGATTCATTACCTTTTGCAGCAATCTCTTGGGGAACAAAATTTTCTAGTTCCATGCTCCAATATTAAAACCACTTCTTAGATTACTTTCTTGCAACCTTTACTTAAGTCATTTTGCGAAGGAAATGGACATGAAATGGACATCAAACAACGATCAATATGATCAGGTAAATGCCATATATTCACAAACTGCAAGCGGTTAATATAGACCCAAATCACGTTCACTCGCCTTACACTGCACGTTGATTGGTTATATGATAATGTACATGCAACAAAGTAACATTTCTTATTGGTTGTAGTCCATAGTCCACGAGTACATTGTTTTCGTCAAACCACCAAAAGTTCCTGCTTCAGCATCTGGGAGATGTTTACTTCAGCATACTTCTTCCTCCTTGTTAACCACAGTCATGTCCTTTCTTTAACCTTCACTGCAGCCTGCTTCAAGTCATATCTCTATCAGCTTCACAGAGTCCACGCAGGCTGGATTGCTCACATGTCTGTTATCTGTAAAAAATTCTCCCACAGTACTGTAACTTTTTTCTTCTTAACCTATTTTTTTTAATTCCACCATATTTCTTTAAAAAGAGGTTTAAAAAAGTCCCACATAAGGAAGCATGGACCCTCTCGCCCTTTGCTAAATGGAAGGTAGTGCTGAAATTTCTGAAACTCAGATGAACATGTAACTGACGTCAAAAATGCACCTTTTCAGACAATATCTTGTATGAGTCTGCCAAAGTCATAAAAACAGAAGTGACATTAGATAGCCTTCTTTCATAAAAATTCACTTCCCACTCCATGGAGAGATCAAGTGCTCCCCTTAAACATGACACACAGCCCACATGCAATGAGTACAGCAGACGGAGGAATATATCAGAAAGTTCCCACAATCCTTGCATGCCAGAAAAGTCATGTCTGATTTCAGTCCACAGTCACACATAGAAAATTACTGAAGAGAGCCTGGAAATAGCTAAGGAATCAGACAAGAGAAATTCTTACAGTTCTTGACCCACAATACAGAATAGCAACCACTGTTCCAGCACATCTGTAGAACAGAGGTAACAGGGCTCCTATTTTCTGACGGCATTGGCACCAACTGTGAAAGGTGGATTCCGTGTCTTCCCTTCTGCCATTTACACACTTATCTCTCCTACTTTGCACAGCATAAATTACGTGTGTAGATTTTCCATTCTCTACAGATCATTACATAGCTTGTTTGGTAGGTGAGCGGTAAAGAAACAGTGAAAATTCCTCCAACAAATATGACTAAGAAAGTGTAGGAGATAGTTTACCAGTGTGTCTGTCTACATCCCTGGAGTTTATGTCCTTTTATTAGGTTTCATGTGATACTTTTTTGTAGTGAGATAATACAGAACTCTGAAATTGAGCTAACCAGAATACAGTACATAGGATCTCTACTTGCATGCCAATCTGTGCTGGAGCTAAATAATTCTGTTTCCAGACAACATTCAGATATGACTAGTACAAGCTATTTTTAAAGGCAGAACACATGTAACATCTTTTCCCCCCTCACTCAATGCTCTTCAAGTTTAAAATTGCCTTATGCAACAAGTGTATTATACTGAAAGTGACTGTAAATTGACAGAAGATTCCAAGTACATTTCAAGAGCTGTTCAGGTATACCAAAAGCTCTGAGAATTGTTTTTCTTAGATCTGTATTTGTACACAATTTTTCCAAATTATATTCTAGAGTTGTTTCTTCTCTGAGGAATTTAGAATACGTATTTTCTAGTTAAAGATATGATTAGCACTGTAAAGGGAGACAGAAATTTTTTTGCAAAGGACTGGGATGAAGAAAGTGACTTTGAAAAATAAAAAAGGATTTTCATGATTCAAAATATCCTCTAAAAAGAGTCTTTTCAAGGTAGTCATTTCACGACACAAACATTAAAGACTTCACCATTTAAAATGAATAGCAGTGGGAATGAAGCTAAAATGTCTATTCCTCTCCCCTCTCTAGGGTTTTTACTCAAAATTGTATTTAAAGAAAATATGTCAATAAATGGATTTTTTCCCCCTAATTTCAGTCACCACATTGTTAACACCAGCATTTTTGGAGCTGTGATTTTGATCAGGTTTTAAATTACAACGTTACTGAGATCGTACGCATGGAAGTCCACCCATCAAAATATATTTTTGCCACTCTTAAAATGCCATGGATATTGACAAAACAAGCAAACAATCCAAATAATCTCTCATCCCACCATAGAGTAGAACCAATAGTACACACACAAAGAGAGAAAACAGAATGCAAAACTCCTATAACCTGGACACTTAAATTCAAAGCTGGAGCCTGAACAAAGGTGTCTCACATCTCATGGACCCACTATCCAAACTGGACTGCACAATCAGATGTAGACCAGTAAATCAAGGCTCTGGTACTGCTGGTAAAAGATCACAGACATTGTACAGAACCAACAGAACCAGATCTTGGGCTGGAATGGTCTTGCCGTGGCCCCAACTGGGTTTAGCTGTGACAATAGCTGATAAGCAGGCAAGTGAGTGATGCTGCTTCTGCAGGTACTGGCTACAGCAGAGATGAGGCTGGAAAAGCCCTCATCCTCTCCAAGCCATCCCCGAGGAACCAGGAGCAGTCATGTGTGAGCCCAGGGAGGTTCCGGGACAACTTGCTGACTTTTCCTGGGTACCAAGGAGAGTCATGTGCTGGGAGGAGAGTACACCAAAAAAGCCCAAACAAGAGACTGAGGAGGAGGAGATCCCCATCAACCCCACAATCCTGTGGCTGCTCCTTGAAAGATGAGCAGTATCACCCTTAAGACAGGACCATTCTCATGTCCAAAATTTGTTTCACTCAATTTTCACAGAATATTCTGAGTTGGAAGTGACCCACAAGTATCATTGCATCCAACTCTTGAGTAAATGGCCCACATAGGGATTGAACCCACAACCCTGGTGTTATTAGCACCATGACATCACAAAGGTGAGCCAAAAACCACCAGATAACAAGGTGCTTTCTGTTTTTCCAGTAATTTTCAGTGTAACAGTTCCTTTTTCCCTGCTTCATTATCTCTTGACAATGCTTATATATAGTTTGACAGATAAACCTCAACTATGGTTTATCCGTCAAACTATGAGGTTTGAAAACAGCTCCAGGTAAAACAGCTATTAAGGGATGATATTCTTTTGCATCCTCTGTTTTGATCAGAAATAATGTTCTGTACCAAAATCACCAATATGGTTATTAGAAGAAGAAAGAAAGAAAGAAAGAAAGAAAGAAAGAAAGAAAGAAAGAAAGAAAGAAAGAAAGAAAGAAAGAAAGAAAGAATTATTATTATTATTATTATTATTATTAATGTTTGTTCAGTTTTTCTGATGGAAAATCATGTAGGAGAAGAATCTCAACTTGGATCTGATTCCAATTGTAAATTAAAACCATTTCATAGAATTAGATGACAAGTAAGGCAAAAGTCTCTATACCTTAGAAGATTAGAAAAAGTAGAAATTTACAACTACCTGTAGACAAATTCACCTCATTTTTTTGTATTTATGTCAACACTCTTACACTTATGAGAAGCTCAAAAATAATATAGCACATTTTTATGGTTAAGAGTAAATAAATCTCTAAGGAAAAAAAAAAAAAAGATTGTCATGAAAATTGTTAAAAACCAAGCTTAAAAGAAAAAAATCTGAAACATCCAAAGCAGCCTTTTAAAATGCTAACTACTTGAGTTGTTACATAGCATTAGTAAAATTTTAATTCATAAACTGACACAAGAATAAAGACAGAAAGATAATCATATAGAGTAATTATGGACAGAAAAATATTTTCTGGGCTTTCAGAGTCATGGAATATTTTAAAGGAACTATGGCAAACACAAAATAAGTGTACACAATTGTAGTAAGTTTCTCTGCTCTGGAAGCTGCTACTCAGCAGTAAAAGGAAGTAAAAATTATTATTTCCTGACCAAAAAAAAAAAAATCAACTTTGCATTTTATCATTCCAATAGTTTTATTAATAAGATAGCAATATTTTGTTTTCACAACTTTGAAAGCAGAATTATGTGAATTAATAGCTAATTCCAATTTAAAATTAATGAGCTTTACTGCATTGATTTCTTTTCAGTTTTCTTGAAAAGTGTTTCCTTTAAATAGTCTTTCACATAATGCACAATGTTATAAGTCCCAATGAGCAACAATGAAGTCTCATTAGTCTTTGTCACCTGATAATCATTCATGCTGCGTTTTAAACAATCGACATAAATTGCTGCCTTAGGAAATTATTTTTGAGTTATGGAAGAAATACATACCAGCTTAAGTTGTATTTGTTGTTGTAAAGCATTTTATAATAAAGAAGTTTTACTGGCAATATAAAAAGTGTTTTCTCAATGAATTATTTTTTCTGCCAAGTGCAGCTTGCTTCTCACATGAGTTAAATCTTAATTGCCCACCTACTTCATAATCACTCTATTTAAACCCAGCATTTTTCACAGAGGTGATAATGTAGATTCATTTAATTTAAAGGAATACTTCAAAGCAATTCAAAAAAGAGGAAAAAATAATACATGCAGATATTTTTTCTTCAGGAAGAAATTCCACAGGACATGGGTTTGTTTCAAGGGATTTCTTTAATGTTTCCCATACCTTATTGTCAAGTCATGTTTCTGGCTTTTTGACAGCAATTACAATGAAACCAACCCCTCATTTGTTGATGTACCAATTAAGCAATGCTAAAAATTAAATTAGAATCCACCTCTGGGCAATGGACCAGCACAAATCTCACCTACCACTTAAGTGCTGCTTATGATTCATTTTGAGACTAGATGGCAGCTAAGCTAAGTGATATGTATGTTTCCTGCTGCACAAATTAGTCCTTAATCAATGCTTTCATTCTACATGAAGATTCATGTCTTATCCTTCAGTAAAACACATTGTTTCTTGTAGTGCATTAATTTGGCATTAGTTTTAGTGCTACAGGGTTAGAATATGTTTTCTAAATCTGTCCAATGTCCATCACTAAATGTGGAAAGAGAACTGTCACCATATGCACTATCAATTCCCTGTAAATAGGCAAGGTGTTTACTTCAGATTTGGAGGGAGAGCAAATAGCAAGCAAATTTCACAGAGACAAAGCCAGAAGATTAATTGCTCTTTGGTGTACTACAGAAGTTATGTTACCAGGAAGGAGAAGGTGAAATGTTGGAAATTAGCAAAGCTTTTGAACAAAATATGCTTTTCATTTAAGCTTCCATATTCTTGCAGATCATCTAAGACATATCTTTGCAAGGGTAGCTTCAAGTATAGACACCCTGAAGTTACTTATTTCATGAAGAGGGAGAGTAAGACATCATGCCGCCAGAGGGCTCCCATTAGGAATTCTTCTCTCTCATTTCTTAAAGCAATTGCTTTCCTGTACTGTGGGAGGGTATGACGAGACCATATGACCAAAAATATGGGGCTTTGATTTTAAAAGAACAAAGCCTTGATCAACCCAAAAAAGATAAAAATATAAACATCGGGGCTTTTAACCTTTGCCCCTATTTTTTTTGATTGTTTTAAAAAGCAGAAGACCAGGATTCCACCCTCCATCATAGTGTAACTGTACATCTATCTTCCTTTAGTCCTTTTAGTTTAGATAAAATACTTGAAAAATCTGAACTTCCTAGTTTATTGTTTGAGAAAGATAGGAGACAGCTAGTAGTCTTTCATGTTGAACTGCTCTTTCAGTTTACTTAAGTATTTATGCTTCAGCATAGAGCTCCCAGTTGCACCACCAGGGGATCTGGAAATACAGAGACTTCAGGATCCCTATAGAATAGCTTGGAAACCTGACCCATTATTAGATACCTAAGATCATCAGTCCTGTGACAGGGACCTGGAAGATTCAGGGAGCCCCAGCTCACCAGCTCAACTCAATGACATCACTGTGGTAGGGGACTTGAGCCATAGAGGACACAATAGAGCTAAATGACCCCAATCTCCTTCTTAAAAGACTGTCTAAAGCTTTAAAAAGCCCAGTTTCTCCAGAACAAACATGAGAACAGTTAGGAAGCCATTAGAATTACTTTATTTTATTTTAAAATATGTCCTGGGTTACATAAAGATTCTGGTATCCACCTTTTACTTTTCCCCAAATATGCCTACTAATTAAGACTGGGAGAAGGGACTTAAGATAAGGGGGGTACTCTATTGTCCTAGCAGAATATATCTATCCACAAGAGGAAAAAGACTGGAATTTTGATGATTCAGATAACCCAGGTGTTGAGGGCATGCACTCCTGCCACGTCAGTCTATGAGCTGGGCGTTCTTTCTTTGTCCTTACACAAATTACTCATCTGTGACAACTCCCCTCAGGGAGGCATAAGGACAATTCAGCCACATGGCCTCAAGATATTCATCTCTGCTGATGGCCATGATGGATTCAGTTGTGCTGACATAACAGGCAGCCATCTTAGAGGGTGTCAAAGACTCTTGAAATGTTGTGTGATCCAGTATTAATCATCCAGTGAAGAACTTCCCGCCCCAGGGGAGGTAACAGTTGTTCCCACCTACCCTGAGCCAAATAAAAGACCATACTCAGATTTTACTTGGCAGATCTAGGGTCTCCTTCCCTCACTCCATGGGACTTCTACCACCACCTCAGCAGATCAAGACTACAACCACCATTGGAGTTGCAGCAACCAGGTCTCATCACTGGATCCAGTGGGTGTCTCCTGAGTTCTTCCAGTCACCTGGAGGTCCACAGCTCTGCTCCAACTTCCTTTGCCAGCAATACAGCCTCACTCTACCACTGACCCTCCAAACCATTCCTGTTAGATTTTAATGGGTTCGGGGAGACCAGGCACCATCTTATTTTGGTCCAGAGGTGGGAGCTTGAGATTTTTCTGATTAGCTTGACCAAGTTTTATCAGTATTGTTTTTTAGTATTCTTCTTGGTAAAGTGGTTTTTTTTCCACTTACATGCTGGTGTATTTGACCTCTCTCTCTATCTGTATTGGAGAGAACCTGGGGTATTGAATCAGCAGAAGGAGACTTCTTTCTGAGGTCTGTGCCACTCCAAATTGTCTCAAACCAAGACAAAATAGCTATGGTTTTTCAAGGCATTTGAATTAAAAGAAATAAGAAGATTTCACAACAAAAGTCTTGTTTTGGTGCACAGTTCCCTAACCTAGTTGTAGTCTTCACAATCTTTTCTTGACCAGAGTTTCATCAATTCTGTCATTCCCATTTGAAGAAGAAAAATTTCAAAGAGCCAAGACCTCTTCTTGAAATGTCTTGTGACTGAGGAAAAAAAAATCTTTATACGAGAGCTTGCAATTATTAATTGGCTTCACTTTTAATTAGTTAATGATAGAATTGAGCTGTGATCAAAGCACAACAGCTAGATAATTCAGGATAGAAAAATTGAATTAATTTATTTAGATATTATACTGTTTTACTAATGACTTTATTTCAATGGAGTTTCAATTAGTTACTAGGTTATTTTACTCATTAGTCCAACAAGATATCTGCAGGCAATTAATGTGCCACTCCTTTTGAAAACAGACATGTATTTTTCCAGAGGGATGTCTGTAAGATTTATACTACTGATTTTTTTTAAAAGTTTATGACAAAACTAATTAAGCATTGATGCTCAATGAATTGGCCATTAATTTTTGTTTATTTAGGGGACTCATTGACGAATTAAACAAAAGTTACAAGTTTGTTGGTGCACCATTTAGTTTTCAGTTCTGCTTGCCAGTCATGGATTTCCCTTACCTAGTCAAACACAGACCATACACACTTTAAGAGACCACAAATCAAGACCTTCACTTTTTGTAATAAAGTCATTCTCTCAAACAGCTAAACCATATCCCTGAGCAGTGCTAAAGACTTAGGAATAGTTAAAAAAAACAGGAGCTATAGCAGTTACTGTATTAGAATGTATAAGACTATTGAAGTTACTTCATATTCTGATATAGGGAAAAGAGGTTTGCCTTCAATCAGTAATAGCTTTGTAGCTGATGAGTAAAGACTTTCCTCCACAAAAAGTTGAGTATTTCTAACTTCTACATTACAAATTACTTTACCTTTCAAATTTACTTCATGGTACCATGTATTCTACTAGTAACGTTCAGAATGATTGAGGAACTAGGCATCTGTCCTAGTTAGAGTGGCCAGGACCAGCTTATTACTGTGTGGTTGTAACCACAACTGTGTATTCCACAACCTCTATGTCATTTCTAATGAACTATTAATATGGATCTTTTGCAGCAGCTGCCCAGGGCACACCTGACCCCTCAGGCTACAAGCTGGGTGTTAGAGAACCCTGTGAGATAGGCTCTTCCTACCAATCACTCAGTTGTGATAACTCCCCTCTGAGGAGGCATTAGCTCCTTCACACGCAGCTTGAGGAGTCATGTCTGCTAATGGGCCATCAAGGATTCCAATGACTCACAGAGTTAAATCACCCACTGTGAACTCCTGGCCCTGGGGGAGGTACTGGGCATTCTCATCTGAACCTGAGCACATATAATCTTGGGATTTTGGGACTTGTGGTACCACTCATCAGATCCAGAGGAGGACCAGAACCTCAGTAGGACTGCGACCATCATCCTCGCTGACAGATTTTCCTTTCCTTTTACATTGGACTCAGGGGGCTCACATAGTGCTCAGCACAGTGGCTAACAAACACTGTTCTGTTCATGCCCCAGGGTGCTGTGTTATACCTCTGGGTTTTGTAGGTTAAACCCATTTTTTGTGTGTATCACTGTATTTATTGTAATCCTCTTATTAAAATGTAACTCTGATTTGTAATCTCTTTTTGAGTTGGGTTCATTTCTCCTATAGGTTTACCTTTAAACCAGCACAGCAGCTACAAGCCCATATCCATGAAAACAAACAAAAATCTCTTGCTTACTGACACTTTTCCTGGATACACTATTCAGAAGGAAATTTCCAGCATATCAGTCTTTATTCTATGCCTTTTTTAAAAAAAGCCTGTTAGTACAAACACTCTTTACTTTCCCCCTACCAAGAGGCCCACACTCTGCAAGTGTATTCCTCTAGACAATTACTAGAAGAAAGGATTTTCTTTCTTTAATTCAGCCAACAAATGAGAAATAGATCCCCATTATTTCATGCAGGTTGGGCCACAATGAACAGCATTTGATTGTGAGCAGCTCCAAAAATCTGACCTTCGTTCCTTCACTGTAGGTGTTTAGCATTGATGCCTAATCACATAACATGGCATGTAATAATTAAATACACATTAAAATCTCACTTCCACAATGACTTGTGTTTGTAAACCAAGACTGCAAATCCCTCTCCCCATACCTATACAGTGTATGACCTCCTATAAAGATTATTTTACTTTTTAAACCAAGGACAATAGTAGGTCTTCTAGTCTTTGTCTTGATTTAGCTGGTTTTGGTTGTTCTTAGGCTCTTAAATACTCATCCCTTATAACAAAATGCAGTGGTACAAAGCAGGGAAAAGGGAGGGTTTCAGCTGTGGCCTTGCAAACCTTTTTGCTTAGGATAAGCAATTTAGACTACTTGGATATACTGGCCCTGCAGAAGTCAAGCAGAACTGCTTACTAGAGAGAAACAGAATTAACTTATCCTTCTAATTGTATTTCCCAAGAGACAAGATCCCACAAACTTCATCAGCCTAGCAGAAGTGCACAAGAGTGGGTCAAACCAACTCAGAGGAAGAATAAGGAGCTTGACAGCCAGCACTGCTGGAAAAGGCATACAGACAGCTGTGGAGACAGGCTGACAGGACTTTTTATTGTTTTGTTTCTAATGGTAGTCTGGTAAAATAGGATGATTAAACAGAAATGCACATTCATAAAGTCATTCTCTGACTCACTGAACCCTCTTCTCTGTTATTTATGGTGAGATAGGAGGTCAAGTCAGAGAGGTTTCAGTTGAACAAAAGCTGCAGGAAGGATTTGCTTAATTCCAAGAGAGGGCAAGTGTTTTTTTCTTAAAAGAAATTACTAAGCACATCCTTCTTAAGAACTAACATGTTCCCAACAAATCTGACATCAAAATGTGATTTTGCATAGGCAATTATTTTTTCTCCAACTCAGTGTATTTGACTTTTGGTTTTATTTTTTAAAATAAGTATTTTGGAAGAATCCTTTGCTTTTCGCCCAAATAGTACCACCACACCTTTTTGTGGGTTGAAGACAACTTAGTTTTATTTATCCAATAGAAGAGTCACGTCAGCCTGTGCCTCCACAGAAAAAGTGCTTCAGAAGAATTTCAGAAACTTTCAGAAAGGTGAACCCAAACTGAGAGTCTTTCAGAGACGAGATTAAACTTTTTCCCTGGGGTGCCCAGTTCAGACGCAAATGCCATATGATTGCTACTGCAAGAATTTACAGGATGCTAATTCTGATTCACAGGATTGGCTTAGAGTCAGATTAACATTCTCCTGTGAAATTCTTAATAACCATGTGCCCAAATAAGTATTTAACATCATCATCATGCTGTCGTCACCCTTGACTGTGTGAGGTATTCACCACATTCTTCAAGCCATGCTTAGTGCCTTACAGGACAGAAGTGAAATTTTAGCTTTTGGGATGAGAATACCACGGAGTGCAACTGATCAGTTGGGGGGAAAAGAACCAAAATGAAAACATAAACCAAAAAAATCAAATCTAGCATCCTAAGGGATTAACCAACATGGAAAAAAAATCCAATTCCTTGCTATCCTAAATAGTTCAGTGGGAACTTTAAAAAAATATTTTAGAAACAGATGATGTATTACTATTCCAGACTTGCAGGCTCAAGACCTCAGTAAAAAGTGCCTAATTTCTCTATGGCACAAAAGAAGTTTTAGATTCCAATTTTTTCCATATATCATACCACTGATATTGTCATTCTACAAATATTTCTTCCGTGGACAGTGCTTATAATTATATGCACATCATCCTCTCAACTGGTCCCATACAACCATTAAGGGCAAAAGGTCAATTAGTGACTGATGCCAGCTAAAAGCAAAAAGAGGTGGGGGGAGAGAAAGAAAAATGAAAGCTACTCCAGTGCTGTGCTGAAACTAATTTACTTGTATTCCCATACTAGCTTTCTGTCTCCCACTCAAAACCAAAACAAACCAATTCAGTCAGTCCTACAGATTTTTTAAAGATAGGAAGGTAAAGCAGGCTCTTTTAACCTGGGCCTTCCAAACATTGAAGTTATGTATTAGCTCATTTTCTCCTTAGCTCATTTTCTCTTTAAGCTAAGGAGAGTCAGACCTAAATCTTTCCCTGTCTAGACTAGCTTATTCAACCTGCCATGACTACTTAGAGGAAATTCAATCCAGCAGCAAGGGTGTTCACCTTTGGAGAAGACTCCTTACACTTCAGAGTGCTAAAGTATTTTTTCTTAAAGAAGTACTAAATACGTATGCACAAAGTCCCTCCAAAATCCAAACCAGCTTGGAAGTGGTTGTATCCTCAAAGGGATCAGGTAACACCCAATTTATCTGTCAAGGCTAGGCAATGAACAAAAATAGAAAAAAAATCTCTATTAGACAATTGATTCTCAGTTTTCTGAATAGCATATAGTTTCATGAATATAGTACAAAAAAACCCCCACCAAAACAAAACAAAAACAAACAAATAAACAACAAAACCCCCCAAACCTTAAGTAGAAATTGCATTTCAGTATTTAAATCCCTGACATTATGAACCCTTTGGAGAACAGAAAAAGCTAAAGGCTTTCATTTACTCTTTTTTTCATTGGGGAAAAAAAAATAGTTCCCAGTGACAGGGAATACATCCAGCAGCATTATTTTGGACAGTTTCTAGTTCTGTAGTGCTTGATATGCTTAGCAGCTTTCAGTTAACTCAGACAGAGAAAAACTATTATGAAATTACTATAGAAAATAGAATACAGCACTCCATGAAAAAATTGGAACATATGAATATATTTTCCAATGCCAAGCATTAAAAAGGAGCACAGAAATGGATAAACCAAGGCTATATCAACTATGTTTTGAGGGAGGGGGAGGAGAAGAAGAGCAGGATATATTTTCAGATAAGATCAGACTCAATTTGGTGTCTCAGACAAAACTTGTCATACAAGACAGTGAACACCAACAGTTGAAATTGCTAAACACCTAGAATTTCTTTAGTTTGTCCTGAAAGTTCTAGATGGGAGGTAAAATTCTCTGGTCATCATAGAAGTCAGAGAACCAAAAAAGTTACAGCTTGAAAACTGTGAACATTTAGCATCCAAGCAACTTCCAGTTCTTAAAAGCACAGCAAAATTAACAAATTTCTGACCATAAGTTCTCATAGGGTGAGGAAGCATCAGGATGGCCCATGTTTTTTTCTGTTCTGGGTTTCATCTCTCTTCTTTACATTCTTATTTCATGACTGCATAGAAAGCAATATG
>VWZD01009379.1:7319-37527 GCA_013396695.1 Sakesphorus luctuosus | reverse complement strand
TAGAAAGCAATATGCTATCAACTGTCCCAAGTTAATAGCAGAGCACTGACATTTTCCATTCTCAGGTTTGCTTTGGGTAAAAGTTTATTGAACAAAATTCAGAGAAGTAGTCATTGCTGCATGAGTATCTGTAGCAATATTCAAGTCACCAGCAAGTAGAAGTGTTCAGACTGTTCACTGAACTAATTACTGAATTAATCTGCCATTCATTAAACTTTTTTAATTAATGTTCTATCAAGTAATAAACTGCAAAGCAAATTTGTCTTAGGGAGGAAGAACAAAACAAATGGAGGAGGTATTACATTAGGAGTCAAAGAAAATTGTGTGTTAAAAAGTAAATCATCTTTTGTTAACTCAGACCTGGATTAGTTAATATCATACGGGTTGTGTGTCATCTAGGCACAACAGCAGCTTTACCAATTATCACAAAAGTCATGGTTTGTGGCTTCACTTTGAAATAATTTCCAAGTTAATCAGAAGTAATTATTCACATCTACTGAAAACGTACAATCTTTTTGATATTTTCCCCTATGTACATTGATTCTCTCATAGGTGAGAAATAGCTTTTCATTTCTAAGGTACACTGTTGGGGAAGGGAGCTTGCGAGAGGCTTGTCTCATGCCCTCGCCTACCACCCTGACAGTACCCCGGGTTCGGAGCAGGGTTGCATGGTGTATTCTCATAGAGATAGAGCCATGCACCCAAGGATAAAAAACAACAGGAATGTTCAACTTTATTAGGGGTTGTTGTAGTTTGGAATTATTATGTAAATTCTCTCCCCTGCCACTAACTACCCATACCATTAGTTAACAAAAAGAAGTAGTTCACTGCTACCGTCTTCTTCTTGATCGTTTGGGTGGGGGGCAGGCTGTCTCTGTTGTTCTTGGGGTCTACACACAGCTCGGGTTGGCGTATGTGCTGTGGTGGGAGAGAGGCTGTTGCTGCTGCTCTTGGTGAGCCGGTTCTTTTGCCTTGCCACAGCTGTTCTCCTGGTTTCTGCATTTGGGGTCCCGGTCTCTGCTCCAGTCTCACCGCCACTTGCAGCATCACGGCCTGCCTGTGCCGGCTGGGGCAGTGACCTGGCAGTGAAGTGGCAGCTGCTTTCCAGGACACGCAGAGGTTCTCCGCTTCCAGTTTTCCTTCTTTATTTGGGACAAGAGACACAAAGGGAGAGACAGCATTCATCTGAGCACTTGCCGTTCGCCTGTCTCGCTGAAGAGGAACTGGGAGGCTCACCCTGCTGCCAGCCAGGCTGTGACACTGACACTGCCTAAGTATAACTTTCCTCCCGGAGGAAACCTGCTGGGTTTGGTTGTTGTTGTTTTTTTCTTGTGGTGTTGGGGAAGCAGTTTGCCCTGGTCTGTTTACAGTTATATCTATACCTACATATATATATATATATCTATATATCAGCTAAGAACAGTTATCCTTCTTGTATCCATTTTCTAATTAAAGTTCCTTTTCTTAAATTTGATAAAGAGTAGCATGATTATTGTGGAGGAAACTCCTTCCTCCGCTTGTGAGTAAACATTTTGGTTTTTTCCCCTCAAACCAAGACAGGGGTAAACAGGTTATTATAACTTTCCAGGGTGAACACGTGAATGGTAACAACTTCTGATAGGACAGAAACCTCTCTCCATGAGGTAGCAGGCTGTGCTCATTGGAGGAGAGAAGGTGTCCACGAGGCAGACAGCATGGGGCTGGCGCCGCAGGGGCGCTGTCTTTCCCCAGCTCCAAGGTTGTTTACCTGCCTTGTGGCTGGCTCAAGGTTGCTGTGACCTTGGCCAGCCTGTCAGCTCCTGGATGGTGTGTTGTGCATAGAGACTTTATTAAAGCCAAGCCTCTCCCTACAGATCCCCTTTTCTTTTTGTGCACAACACACATCCGGGTTGCTGAGTGCATGAACACCTGTTTTTAGCAGCAATGTTCAGGTAACATCATTACCTTACTAAGACTTCAGGGTACAAAACTTCTTGAACAAAATACAGTAACATTTGTCAAGTAAACCAAGGGTTGTAGGGCTGGCCTGCTAGGAAGGGGTTACCCATAAATTTCGCTTTTATCAAGTACAACTATTACAAAATGAACGCATAAACTAGAACTTTTCCCACATGAGAGTTAAAGGTCCACTGTGCAATCGTCATTGCACGGACCACTGTTCTGTGCCAGGGAGACCAAACCAAGTAGAGGCTCTCTGGCAGTGTTCACAGTGAATTCAGAGTCATGCAAGTCAATTGTTCTTGGCAAAGGGGGCAGTTTTAGTCCATTTGAGCTCATTCCCCTTTGTAAGTACCCAAGTTTGACTCTCAGACCCCACTGGGACCTCCTTGTCCGTACAGTTTAGAGGCCACCACTGCAGGGCTTACTGAGAGGAATCTGGAATGTCAGTCACCTTTTTGGTCCTTGTCCCGGTGAGGTTGAGGACTGGTCCCTGTTGCTGGAGACGCTAGTAGGGTTGTCTGGCGGAAATGAAGCTGAAGCGGGATGAACCCATTTGCAGGGAACCCACAGTGGCCCTGCATCTTTGGAAATACAACTATATACCCTACTCGTAAATAAGAGTGGTCTTGGGCCTGCCCATTGTCCTGTTGCTGGATCTTTATAGCGCACTGACACTTGAGGCATTGGATTGATTTTTTGAGATGAATAGTGTAATTGCACTGGGGTCTGCTCTGCATCATGACTGAGGCTAAGGAAGTTGAGGGTAAATAAGACTTTACTCAGCCTCGTCTGTGGATCTAACATCTCTTTATCTTTTTGCTTTTGGAGATACTCTTTCAGGGTCTGATTTGCCCTTTCTACAATGGCCTGTCCAGTAGACAAGTGAGGAATCCCTGTAANGCTGTTCTCCTGGTTTCTGCATTTGGGGTCCCGGTCTCTGCTCCAGTCTCACCGCCACTTGCAGCATCACGGCCTGCCTGTGCCGGCTGGGGCAGTGACCTGGCAGTGAAGTGGCAGCTGCTTTCCAGGACACGCAGAGGTTCTCCGCTTCCAGTTTTCCTTCTTTATTTGGGACAAGAGACACAAAGGGAGAGACAGCATTCATCTGAGCACTTGCCGTTCGCCTGTCTCGCTGAAGAGGAACTGGGAGGCTCACCCTGCTGCCAGCCAGGCTGTGACACTGACACTGCCTAAGTATAACTTTCCTCCCGGAGGAAACCTGCTGGGTTTGGTTGTTGTTGTTTTTTTCTTGTGGTGTTGGGGAAGCAGTTTGCCCTGGTCTGTTTACAGTTATATCTATACCTACATATATATATATATATCTATATATCAGCTAAGAACAGTTATCCTTCTTGTATCCATTTTCTAATTAAAGTTCCTTTTCTTAAATTTGATAAAGAGTAGCATGATTATTGTGGAGGAAACTCCTTCCTCCGCTTGTGAGTAAACATTTTGGTTTTTTCCCCTCAAACCAAGACAGGGGTAAACAGGTTATTATAACTTTCCAGGGTGAACACGTGAATGGTAACAACTTCTGATAGGACAGAAACCTCTCTCCATGAGGTAGCAGGCTGTGCTCATTGGAGGAGAGAAGGTGTCCACGAGGCAGACAGCATGGGGCTGGCGCCGCAGGGGCGCTGTCTTTCCCCAGCTCCAAGGTTGTTTACCTGCCTTGTGGCTGGCTCAAGGTTGCTGTGACCTTGGCCAGCCTGTCAGCTCCTGGATGGTGTGTTGTGCATAGAGACTTTATTAAAGCCAAGCCTCTCCCTACAGATCCCCTTTTCTTTTTGTGCACAACACACATCCGGGTTGCTGAGTGCATGAACACCTGTTTTTAGCAGCAATGTTCAGGTAACATCATTACCTTACTAAGACTTCAGGGTACAAAACTTCTTGAACAAGGTACAGTAACATTTGTCAAGTAAACCAAGGGTTGTAGGGCTGGCCTGCTAGGAAGGGGTTACCCATAAATTTCGCTTTTATCAAGTACAACTATTACAAAATGAACGCATAAACTAGAACTTTTCCCACATGAGAGTTAAAGGTCCACTGTGCAATCGTCATTGCACGGACCACTGTTCTGTGCCAGGGAGACCAAACCAAGTAGAGGCTCTCTGGCAGTGTTCACAGTGAATTCAGAGTCATGCAAGTCAATTGTTCTTGGCAAAGGGGGCAGTTTTAGTCCATTTGAGCTCATTCCCCTTTGTAAGTACCCAAGTTTGACTCTCAGACCCCACTGGGACCTCCTTGTCCGTACAGTTTAGAGGCCACCACTGCAGGGCTTACTGAGAGGAATCTGGAATGTCAGTCACCTTTTTGGTCCTTGTCCCGGTGAGGTTGAGGACTGGTCCCTGTTGCTGGAGACGCTAGTAGGGTTGTCTGGCGGAAATGAAGCTGAAGCGGGATGAACCCATTTGCAGGGAACCCACAGTGGCCCTGCATCTTTGGAAATACAACTATATACCCTACTCGTAAATAAGAGTGGTCTTGGGCCTGCCCATTGTCCTGTTGCTGGATCTTTATAGCGCACTGACACTTGAGGCATTGGATTGATTTTTTGAGATGAATAGTGTAATTGCACTGGGGTCTGCTCTGCATCATGACTGAGGCTAAGGAAGTTGAGGGTAAATAAGACTTTACTCAGCCTCGTCTGTGGATCTAACATCTCTTTATCTTTTTGCTTTTGGAGATACTCTTTCAGGGTCTGATTTGCCCTTTCTACAATGGCCTGTCCAGTAGACAAGTGAGGAATCCCTGTAACATGTTTGATTCCCCATATAGCTAAAAATTGTTTGACTTTTCCTCCGATGTACGAAGGAGCATTATCAGTTTTTATCAGCTGAGGGACCCCCATGACTGTAAAACTATTTGTAAGATGCCAAATTACATGACTCCCTTTCTCTCCTGCTTGGGCTGTGGCCCAGAGCATATTCAAGAAGGTATCAACGGTCACGTGCACATACATAAGGCGACTGAACTCAGGGATGTGAGTGACATCCATCTGCCAGACTTCTCCAGCTTGCAGGCCTCTCGGGTTAACTCCTAACCCTAGGGTAGGACAGAATTGGATACACTGAGGACATGCCCTAATGATTCCTCTGGCGTCTTCCCACGAAATTTTGAAGGAATGCCTTAGGGCTCTAGCATTCTGATGGAATTGTGCATGACTATCTTGGGCTTTCCCAAACTTGCTCACTGGTTCTTGTATGCTCAAACTGACTAATACATCTGCTTTAGCATTCCCTTTTCCTAGGCCCAAGGCAGTTTTATGGCTTCAAGATATGTAGGACGCAACATGGCTGCGTTCGTTTTTTTAATACCCACTGAAAGGCAAGAAAAAGCTCCAGAAGCCATTGACTCCCTATAGGCCCAATTAACGCGTCTTCTATCCTGTTCACTACCCCTACAGCATACTGCGAGTCGGAAATTACGTTAATAGGAGAAGAATACCATTTGGTCAGTGCCCAAATGATTGCCACTAGCTCGAGCGTCTGCAAACTGTCCTGTTTAGTACCTGGGATTAGGTGTTTTTTCCACTGTCCTTTCTCCGTCCCTGCGTCCAGACACAAACTGCTGTCTTGGATTTCTTTCCAGCATCTGTAAACACTGTACGTCTTTTCAGTGGTTGCTCCGAGACGATTGGCTTCTCAACCCATGAGAATAGGCTGATTGTCTGTAAGCATATGTTCCTCGGGGCTACATGCCAGATGTCTCCGGAAAATCTGATTAGGATGAGCTGCATTGTCTCAGACTGCTTCAACTGCCAAGCAAAGTCAGCTGCCTTAATGGGGATACTGATCCACTCCAGTTCCTGACCATCGACTTCCAAACAACGCTGTTGTCCCTTTCTTATTAGAAAGGCTATGATTTCCGTCCTTTGCCAAATGCTTTTTGGGGCTGTGTGAGGTGGAAACATCCACTCTAAGATGGCAATTTCCTCTGCCTCACGACGCTTTTGACTTTGATGGGCATTCTCCCTTTGCCAATTGAAGTCCTGCATCAGTAGGGCAAATGGAAATGAGGGATGATTACAGACCCAAACTCTGATAGGGTGAGAAGCGCTGTGCCTGTCAGCATGACTCGTCGCTAGCTTCTCTGCCACGAGAGCTTTGGCATGATCATCAGTCCAATCGACTGGTTCATCTGGCCGTGTACCACAAAGAAGTGACAAGAACGGATGGATGTCAGCATTTGTTAGTCCCACCATGGATCGGATCCACTGGAGCTCACTCACCAGTCTCTGGGCATCATTTAATGTGTGTACGGAGCTAATGATTTTCAATTTTTGTGGCTTAACAATGGCATGTGTGATTCACCATCATAAGTAAGTCCAGGGGGCTTGTGTCTGGATCTTTTCTGGTGCCACAATTAACCCCTTCTGCTGGAACTGCATGGCAAGGGCTTCTGCAAAACGTGCAAGAAAGGGTTTTTCCTGGCACAGCAGGATATCATCCATAAAGTGGTATATTATGGTGGCAGACATGCTTCTCCGAATTGGAGAGAGAGCCAATGCCGCATACAGTTGGCACATTGTGGGTGAATTTTTCATACCTTGTGGCAACACTACCCATTCGTAGCGCTCCACTGGCTCACCTTTGTTGACTGATGGAATGGTGAAGGCGAATCTCATCGTATCCTCAGGATGTAAAGGGATTGTGAAAAAGCAGTCTTTCAAGTCAATGACTAAGAGGTGCCATCCCCTAGGAAGCATTGTGGGAAGAGGCAATCTGGGCTGCAAGGCTCCCATTGGCCACATCTGGCCATTCACCTTGTGCAGGTCATGTAATAGTCGCCATTTCCCTGACTTCTTAGGGATGACGAAGATTGGAATATTCCAAGGGCTAACCAATGGCTGTATGTGTCCTGCCTTTAACTGTTCCTGTACCAAGTGCTTGGCAATGTCCAGCCATGTTTTTGGGAGTGGCCACTGCTCCACCCAGACCGAAGCATCAGTTCTCCATTTCAGTCTGAGAGTGGGTGGCCTTTCAGCAGTGACCTGCACTACAAATTTTGAGTTGGCTTGGGGACCGAGAGGACAACTCCCAGTTGACTCATGACCTCCCTGCCGATTAGGTCTCCTAGCTGGCCTGGCAGCGGCATGACATAAGGTCTGAGAGTCACTGTTTGTCCTTCCAGAAATTTGAGCTGCATGGGTTGGGCTGACTGCTGAGGGTTGGAGCCACCTCCAACTACTTGGTCTGCATCAAGAGCACTGACGAGCTTCCAATGCACTGGCCACGAATCACGGCTGATGATGGTTACATCAGCTCCTGTGTCCAGCATCATGGAGAGGATTCTAGTGTCGCTTCCTGATGCCAGCAGCACTGTAACTACTGGTCGGGTCTTCATTTGTTGAACGAGGGAAACGATGGGGTTGCCTGGCAGTCCAGGGTCTTGGGTGTCCCTTGCTGTCGACAATCCTTTCCCAATATCCTTGCTCGGGAAAAAGATGAGCTGAGCGATGCGTGTGCCTTTTCTGATGGCTATGGGAAGGGTAAGGGTGTAGCAGGTTAGCATGATGTCTCTGGTATGGTCAGCATTGATGACTCTGGGGAGCACTACCAATCCTGCCGTACCCGCAGATGACTGTCCAATCAGGAGAGCTCCAACTGGATTGTTTCCAAGAAGGATAGGCCCTGTGATGCCTGTGGGCACCTCTTCAGCTCGCTGGTTGGACAGGGTAAAGTCTGCTACTGCTACTATGTCGAAGTCCAAGCTCCCACACGTGGTTGGTGCTGGAAGCTGGACGAGGGTGTTGGGCTAGCCACTTGTGTCTGGGGGCGGTGACCCTTCACGCTCCTTCTCCTGTTGTTTGTATGTCCACAAGCAGCGGTGTAATGGTTATCCCTTTGGCAATGGTGGCACCATACAGTCGCTGTGCAGGTTTTACGTATATGTCCTTTAGCCCCACATCTGCAGCACACCAGGTCAACACTCAGGTCCTGAGAGCAGCTAGGCTTACTGAGTTTCTGCGCCACAGCGTCAAGAAGCTTTTGTGTGGGTCTCATGGCAGCAGCGAAGGCTCCTGCCATGGCTTGAGTCTGGCTGCGTTGGCTGGCTCGATCTGTCCCCTCGAGCATCTCTGACACATCTACCGACTTCAGAAGGGAAGCCAATAAGGACTTAGTCCTTATGTTAGCATTCTCGAAGGCAAGCAGTCTAAACATGGCTTTTGAGCGGCGCGCGGTTCGTGAGTGGGGCGAGCGCTTTCTCTCCCGTCCCAGGCTCCGCGTTAAATAAAAGTTCACCAACCATCTGGTGTGGCTTAGCCGGCACACCCTTAACGGCAAAGCTGCTGTTCCCCATCCCCAGGAAGGCTTTCCATAGCGTGCGCAGTTCGTCTGGTGTATCGAGACTGTGCGATGGCGTGGGGGGGGGAAACAATCCGCTCGCAGTCAGGCACAAAAAAGACTGCAGCGACGGCGGCAATCTTTGCTTCTGCCTTCATTTGTTCCAGGGCAATGCTGACTGACTGCCACGTACTGCGCAGGGGGGCTGTCTGTTCATCCATCCCCTGTGCGTAGTTATGCCACATCAGGGTTCTGAGCTCTCGCCACTGCGCCCATTCAAAAAGCGCAGCGGGTTCCCAAACAAACCCTGTTCCCTTGCCCAGAGTACCAGCCTGCCAAGGTGTGCTGGTTTAGAGGTAAACCAGCAGGAGAAATGAACTCAACACAAGAGAGATTATGAGTCAGAGCCACAATTTAATAATAATAACATAGTAAATACCCTGACGAAAAGGGGAATTGCTGTCAACTCCCAAAACCCAGCAGTGTAACCCAGTGCCCTGGGGTACAAACCCAAAGGGGTTTGTTAGCCCTTGTGTGAGACCTGTGTGGTTCCCCCAAGTCCAAAGCAAAAAGAAGTGAAAAAACCTGTTTGTGCAGGTGATGGCTGTGGTCTGGTCCGGAGTGGTGGTCTCCTCCTGTCAAGGTCCTGCTGCTCCTCTGGGTCCAACAAAAGGGTTCCCCAGGTCTTCTTACCTACCCCTTTTTGTACCTTCAGGGAGCATCCAGTCCCTCCCCTGGGGCGGGGACTCACACAATGGGTGATTAACTCTGTGAGTCATGGGCTATTTTTGGACTGTTGATGGCCCATTAGCACCTACGCCCCCTCAGGCTGGGAGTGGAGGTGCTAACAACTCCCTGGGAAGCTGCTGCAAATGGGCCATTGACCTTGGGAATGAATAGATGGGGGTAGAATACATAGCTTTGGCCACCCCCACACAGTGACAACTGGTCCCACCTGCTGAACTAGGACACAAGGGATTGTCCGTTTACTGCCTCACCTCGCTTAGCGAACATACTAAGTAAGAGTCTTTGGGCAGCAACATATTCGGTCTCCATCCTTCCAATGTGACCAGTGATAGAAGTGAAGGAGCTACCCCCGTACCTGACTCAAGGCCATCCGCCTTTGGTCTCTTCTAGCCCGCCTCCTCGGCCTCCCCATCCGTGCCTTCACGTTCTCGTTGCAGTCATGACGCGCGGCGTCCCGAACTCGGCCACCCGTTCTGGGTCCGTCATCCTCTGGGGTGCTGCAAGTGACTAAGATTGCCCCATAAGGTTCAGGAACGTTCAACTTTATTAGGGGTAAACAGGTTATTATAACTTTCCAGGGTGAACACATGAATGGTAACAACTTCTGATAGGGCAGAAACCTCTGTCCATGAGGTAGCAGGCTGTGCTCATTGGAGGAGAGAAGATGTCCACGAGGGGGCGCTGTCTTTCCCCAGCTCCGAGGTTGCTTACCTGCCTTGTGGCTGGCTCAAGGTTGCTGTGACCTTGGCCAGCCTGTCAGCTCCTGATTGGTGTGTTGTGCATAGAGGCTTAAAGCCAAGCCTCTCCCTACAGTACACTTTTTGTGTGACTTCAGGGTAACAAAATATTGTTCCGAACTACATTAGAGGAACCATACTGTGCTGTTAAGATATTGCTGCTCAGTTGCTAGCCCAGCAGAGATGGATGATGAAAAGCACACCTCTACTCTTGCCCAGCAGGACCTAGAATTGAACTGGCCTCAATCAAAACTAGAGCAAAGCTCAAAGCTGTATTTGGTCACTCAATCTATTTCTTCTGTGGGAGAGAAGTTAGAAAATAAGAACAGGAGCAAGAAAGCTCATAGCTTGCAAAAGGCAGGAAAACCACTTACTAATCACTATCANACTAAGATTGCCCCATAAGGTTCAGGAACGTTCAACTTTATTAGGGGTAAACAGGTTATTATAACTTTCCAGGGTGAACACATGAATGGTAACAACTTCTGATAGGGCAGAAACCTCTGTCCATGAGGTAGCAGGCTGTGCTCATTGGAGGAGAGAAGATGTCCACGAGGGGGCGCTGTCTTTCCCCAGCTCCGAGGTTGCTTACCTGCCTTGTGGCTGGCTCAAGGTTGCTGTGACCTTGGCCAGCCTGTCAGCTCCTGATTGGTGTGTTGTGCATAGAGGCTTAAAGCCAAGCCTCTCCCTACAGTACACTTTTTGTGTGACTTCAGGGTAACAAAATATTGTTCCGAACTACATTAGAGGAACCATACTGTGCTGTTAAGATATTGCTGCTCAGTTGCTAGCCCAGCAGAGATGGATGATGAAAAGCACACCTCTACTCTTGCCCAGCAGGACCTAGAATTGAACTGGCCTCAATCAAAACTAGAGCAAAGCTCAAAGCTGTATTTGGTCACTCAATCTATTTCTTCTGTGGGAGAGAAGTTAGAAAATAAGAACAGGAGCAAGAAAGCTCATAGCTTGCAAAAGGCAGGAAAACCACTTACTAATCACTATCATGGGGTAAATAGACTAGGGAAATGAATTTATTTCAAGTCACAACACATATTTAGTTCCTGATATGGGTAATAGTAAACCAATACAAAAAAAGAAACAAACATTTATACACTTCAGAAGAAGACTTTCCACCTCCTTTTCCAGACTCAGCTTCAACCCAGAGGTGTATCTGCTCTAGTGTTGGCTTATTCAGGGGCCTCAGTTCTTTTGGGGGAATACCTGCTCCGAGGTGAGTATATCCACTGCCTGTTGTTGCTCCAGGTAACTGGAGTTGTCTTCTCATTGCTTTTTACTTGTCCTTTCAGACACTGGAAGATGGATAGAGGCTCACTTAAAATAATAAAAATTATAAATTAAAAACTGGAGGCTCACTTTTCAGCTTTGCTTTAAATATTTGGAAAGTCAAACATTTGAAAGGGATTGCATATAACCTCCAACCTTAACACGTCTTCTTCCTCTGCTGCTTGCTGTCCTTAAATGCATTTTCACAGAGGCATCATCACCTTCACCAGTGAGCTCCCCTTTGGATTTGGCTGGAACCAGCTGGGTTTGAGCAGCCCTGCAATACGCAACACTCTACTCTGCCTGCTTATGAATGACCAGGTAATCATCCCACTTCCCCATTTCTGGTGGGTAGTACTGGGACAAAAATGCAAGGCAAATGGTGTTTCTATCAAATACTGCCATTTTTCAGACTTCTAGTGCAGAGCAATTCTTACTCCAGAGGTAGTTCCACTGTACAGCATTTGAAAGATGTACAATAGCTTTATCTTCATTAGGGAAAAATATCAAGATACAGAATCTAACTGCACAGGCCTAAGTCAGATAAATCTTTCTTTTACCTCTCTCTACATTCTCTAGATTTTTTTCCAGGTTTTATTATTCAACAATATTTATTCTGTATTTTAAAAATCCTGCCTTCCTACCTCCAAGTCAGCAGTTACTATGTTATGGGAAGCATTATGACTTTGCCTGTAACATCAAAAGAATGAAAGTTGAGAAGCTGGCAAGGGACAGGGCAGGGAAAATAAATAAAAAAAAAAGGCTCATTTTTTTCACTCTGCTCTGAGCTGGTCATAGATTTCAGAGAGAAACTCCGCAAGCAAAATGGTTCCCTCTGCTGATTGCAGTTAAGGATTAGAACTTCATTTCTCGTTGATGAAACCTCATGAATAAAAATGAAGCTGAGCCTCTGCCCTTTATCCTCTGAAAAGACAGCTAAGAAACTCTTTTATCCTCTTCAACCCATCAAAGGTATGCTCAGATCATTTGTCTAAATCTGCCAACAGGCCAAGTTCAGTAATAAAATATAAACCTAGTTACTTTAAAATAAGGGATCACAAGCCTTCAAAGGAAAATCATTAGGCTGCCTTAAAACAAAACAAAACAAAACAAAACACACCAAAACCAATCATCACTTAAGATTACTGATACCAAAATTCCAGCCAGAACTGAGAAAAATCATGAGTTTCCTTACAGCAACACTTGCTTCGAAACATAAGTTATGGAATAACACAATTACAGTGGGAATATAAACTACAGCAAAAATGCAAATACCATCTTTCAAAAGCCATGTTCTGATAGTGGATTTACATTCATAAGAAACCGCAAAACAGATACAACACAGCAATCTTTATGTTACTCATTCTCACTTACACTTTCTTCTCTGTAACCACCATATTTCACTTTGTTGCTTAAACTCACATGAATTTGACAGTTCTCTGAAGAGGCAGCTGTGTTTGTCAGGAGGCTGGATACAGTCTCACAGATGAGAGTACTTATGCATCAGAACCCAACCAGAAAAACTAATCACATTAATTAAAATGTAGGGCAGCGTAGTTTCTAGCCATGCCTCTACCTTTTAAAGCAGATAGTTTTAATACATTAGGGGGAGGAGAAAAAATAAAACTCCCACAAATACCATAACTGAGAAAGCAGCAAATTCTTTCTCACTATTAGTCATCTTTATATATATCCTGTAACTGTAGACCTATTTATCCAGCCAGTCTCAATTTTCTCGCAACACAGAGATTTTTATACTTAAACACAAAATTTACTAAGCTTAAGAATTATGCCAGTGCATTTGGTATGTCTGTACTTCCCCAAATATTGTACTATGACATGTGGGAGGTGTTATTTAGATTACTAAGCAGTTACAGATAGTTAGATGATTAACTATTTCTAAATATTAGTCTAACTGGAGAGATGAAAGAAGTGAAACACCAGTTAATCAAGTGTAATGGTTTGACCCATGGCTTCCTCAGTAACCAGTGTATCAAAGGAAGTTACAAGTATTCCACATGTGTTTTTCCATGTAGGAGGGGAGGAGTTTTTCTTTCTTCCTTGGCTGGGAGCTGTGGGGAGAGCCTGGAGTCTGATCCCTCCTGTTGTTGTTGTTCTCCTGTCCAGGGTGAGATTGTTTCATGCTTGTTCCCCTTCCTTTGAGGTTTCTAATTGTGTTTGTCTGTTTTATTTGCTTTTTTTAGTTCGGTTTTGTTTCCTCCTAATTTTCTGGTTAACCAGCCCCCTCTTCCCTTATCCCTTTTCCCCTGGGGGTGGGATCCCACATACTGTGTATATAGTGTGGTTGTGTATGTTAGAAAATATAATTCCCTTTTATTCAGTTTGGTTTCTTTTGAGTTCGTTTCTTTGCAGTTTTTTTTTCCTTGCTGGGAAGGCTCTGGGAGGAGGGAGGAAGGCAGTCCAGGGTTGGTAAAAAAACTAGGCCAAACCTGTGACACCAAGTCTGGTTTCACAAGACAGAGAGATGATGGTGGTAGATTTGGGCAGAAAAGATTAATTGTGGAGTTTCTCAAGGCTCAGTCATGTGAACCAATCCAATGCAAAATTTTCATTGGTAATTCAAGCACAGAAAGCAGGAGAATGGCAATAAAATGCCTGGATTATTCAAAACTGTCAATACACAGGAAGAATGAATATCATGCTGTCTTGGTTTCAGCTGGCAAACCGTCAACCCTCCAAGCACAGAGTTAGAGCTTTCCCCCCCCAGCACCTAGGAAAGGGAGGAAAGGAGAGGGGGAAAGGGGAAAAAAACCCTTCAAACTACGTTTATACCAAGACTACATGTATTCTACAGAAAAGGAAAAGAATTAGAATAAATTACACACTTAGATAAGCTAGAATACAGCATGACACAACCTTCCCACCCCTCAGCAAACGCACAAATTCACAGTTGGACTCCAAATTGTCCCAGAAGACTCAGTCCCCAGAGAAACAAAACCCGAGTAGAGAGGAGAGAGCCAGAGCAACACATTTTACTTCCCCGAGAGCCAGTGGTGGGCCAGGCCCTCTCCATCTCCTCTGGGACAGCATCGTGCATTCTCCCCCAAGGAAGCTGTGGGATGACTGCCTCTAGCCACTCCCACACTGATTCTACTTCCCGAGAGAAATGATGTCGTAATATAGTATAGAATACAATACTACTGGCTAGAAGAAGTCAGCTGGTAGTGCAACTCAGCTCAAGTCAGCTGACAGCTTCAGGCCTGATCTAAACTCAAATTTGGGCTCACCTAGGTGAACCCATAACACATGCCCAGAAAGAGCAGCTGATGTTCCCTGAAAAGTACTGGATCAGTTTTAAAGTACAAAATGCAGTGTTGAATAGGTGTCCTAAATTCTGAGAGGAGACCAAGTAAGCTTGACATACTTGGCCTTATAATCTGAAAGTTCAGAGAATACTGTTGCTTTCTATAAATATGGAGTGAAGCTGCCACAACAGGAATCAAACTTCCTGAAAGGCAACACTAGCAAATGAATGAGCAGTTATAGACTAGGCATGAGTACATTTAGGCCGGTAGTTAGATACTTTCCAAATACCAGAGCATGGAGTTTCTGTGCCAGCCTTTCTATTACAAATAATAGGGTCAGAAAACGTTGCTGGATTTCAGCTGAAGCTTCTTCATTTCCTTTGGGGATAAATATAAGATCATTCCCTACAACAGAAGAAAATTAACTTCAAGACCTATGACTCTAATTTTAAAATATTATGCATGAAATAATTGTTCTCCTTCAGGTGAATACAATGGACTTTTCAACAGTAACAACAAAATTCAATGACTATCTTCACCAGCTAATTTAATGGTGTGTAGGTGTGCTGAAAGAAACACTTAATTGCTAACTTTGGGCAAAAGTTTTCCACATAAGGGTAAAGAATATGGTTGGTCTAATAACAATGACTATCATAAACATTCCAAACTCAGAAATCCCAAGATGAGTTGCACTATGACTGTAAAGATCTTTTTACCACAGTATTTCTGTATATCTTTAGAAGGAAAGAGGAAGGAAGAGGATGTGGCATTGTTATTGTCCTTTTTAATCCTCATTCTAAGGGGGATGCTTAGGACTATGGGACATCAAGGAAAATTACAGTAACTTTCAAGTTCAGTCACTAGGCACAGGCTAGAGATAGACACAATTAATAGCAGTCTTGACCCTTCTGTCTTAACTGAGGTAAGCATGCTAGAGATAATCCTTAAAACCTTGAGAGTATTATAAATAAACATGTATTAGAGAAAGAGGGCATTTAAAAGACCTTAAATAAGGTGAGTGTGAGGACCTAATAGAACACAGCCTAGAGCTCTCCACCGCATTTAGTTTAAGATCCACCACTTAGAAGCAGTTTGCTAAAATGTCATACATGTTGCAGAACTTGCTTGAAAAATCAAACTGACTTTTGAAAAAAATTTCCTTTTTTTATGTGTGTTTACAACTTGATCATAGTTTAAAAGGGCATTTTTAGTACATGCCTACTTCTACCACTTTTCTAGGGGTGGGGAAAAGAGCTTTAATACTGCAACAATACCTAATGGCTCTCCAAGAAGGCTTCCCAAACTTCTTTTTCCAATTAAAAAAACATGTTCATGTCACACTTTAGCTACTGGCAGTTCCTATTCCAGCTTTTGGATGCTATTTCAGCATAAATCTATTGGAACCATCCCCTCGACTTCAGCTGAATTCTTTGTTAGGGCACAAGACAGAACATTATCCCTTAAAAAATTACTGACCAGCTTTAAATTTCAGGGCTGTCACATACAATATCTTCAGTGCAGGGGTTAGTAATGTTTCCCAGTGAGTTTCAGAGACAATATCATGCAATTTTGATCAATAAAGATTTAATACTGCAGTTGGAATCTTAAATTTGCTTTCAAATGAAGATAATAAATTTACAGGGAATTCCTCACATATCAGAGGCAAGAGGCTGTTTTTCTAAATTGGGTTCCAACACAAAATTAATATACAGTAGTGAACATCTTTGTTTTCTTTCTGGGTTGCTTTTCTTTTTTCAGAGATGATTTATCATTCTCTCTAACACGGCCCTAAAAGATATTGAATTCTTCAGCATTTCACTAGAACAATCACTTCTCCAGATGTGACAGAACACATATCAGATGACAAATGGAGGGCATGAAACAGAGAGACTGTTAAGACTGTTCAAGTTCATTGCATTTATTATTGTACCATTTTTAGTTATAGAAGTCCTGTGTTACTCCCGCTCATTTTTCCCTCATAGCTTTATCCCAGTTTGTCTTCCATGTTGTCTTCCTCCGCCTATACCCTTTTCCCGCCTTTGCCCTGATCCCTAGATGTCACCGCCCACTGACTAGGGAGAGTCCAGAGGAGCACGGGACGTCAAACTCAGAGGGTACACAACAACAAGCAACCTGGAAAGTACCTGAGTTTTACCATATATGGCCATGTTTGCAGCCTTTAACCTATGGGGTCAGACCAGTTGTGACAGGGTGGGGTTAACTGGAGTTTATAAGTGTGAGTTGATTTGAATAAAACCAGATTTGCCTTTCACACCATATTGGTGCATGCGATCTCTCTGGTTCTCTGCTGCAACACCTAGAATCCCATTGGTTAACTTTCCCACCTTCCCCAAGATCCTGTCTTCCCACTGGCCTTTGGTGACCATTGTCCCATTGGCTATCCTGTTTCCCTAGTTACATAATCCACCACTGCTTTCACCCAATCCCGTCCAAGTTCCAGAACC
Source organism: Sakesphorus luctuosus (assembly GCA_013396695.1). Classification (NCBI taxonomy): domain Eukaryota; kingdom Metazoa; phylum Chordata; class Aves; order Passeriformes; family Thamnophilidae; genus Sakesphorus; species Sakesphorus luctuosus. The sequence continues at coordinate 20,797 of VWZD01009379.1, read as the reverse complement.
TTCCCCTAGAACTCTTTATAAACCTGAGTTTCCCTTAATAAATTGCTTTTTGTGGGAGGAGTGAGATGGAAGTCTTCTATTTTCATTTCTCTCTCAATCAATGGCCATCATCCAGGCTTTTTTACTCCAAAAAGCTGACACAGAGTCAGCTGAAGTAGAGCTTTACAGAGCACTGACCGTACACACAGAGCTAGTTTAGAATAGCTGGTGAATTTTAAATCTGCCCCACAGCTGACTGCACTAACTCACCCAAGAAATGATGTATTAGTCCTTCTCACAAAGGAAAAATGCTTCCTTAGTCTGCAGAACAAGGATGGCAGCTAGCAGCGCTCCAGTCTGGGGGTTGGAACTTAGCTGGAAATAACTGCTGTCAAGAAGGCAAAAGCAGTCTGTATTCAAATCCAGCTTTTGCATTAAGAAGTGCCCACAATCCTGCCTTTCACTCACAGGCTTTAAACTCTGCTCATCTCAGACATCAAGTTTGAGCATCCTGATTCTTTCTGGAGGTTTTGTATACAGTTTTGGAAACCTCTGCTGAGTACAGGGAATTGCCACTACTGGATTTTGCCCCCTGAGTTGTTTTTCATCTTTACTATATTGTTCTTCCAAGTCTCCATATTTTAACCAGAATCCGTGTATCTTTCTTATATTTTCCCCTTCCTTTGGAAATTAAAAATTACGTGGTGTAACTTACAGCACAGATAACAAGCATGAAGGCTCTTCACCCTTCTTTACTTCTTTAGAGCGCAAGCTTAGTCCTCAAATTAAGAGTCTTCCATTCTGTGATACAAAAGCAACTTCAGGCATTAAGCAGATGGCACTCCACATTCAGTGTTTATGTGATAGTTGCATCTCCAAAGATGACGACAGATTCTTCCCTTCACTACTCACTAGTCCTTTTTTCTTCCTTGTGTAGGAAGCATCTGGATCTGACTGCTTGGTGAGCTTCAGTTATCCTTCTGGCTGTAATAATTAACTATTTTCTACCTGGCATCTTAAATTTGCCAAGACCACTACAAGGGAGTTTAATGCCTTTATGGTGCCCCAGGCCAATGTTCAAAGGTTCCAAGGTTGGAAACAAAATTTCTCATTCCATCACAAAGAAGAATTTAGACTTTTAAATCAGTTGCTAGAGCTGACAATAATAGAAATATTCAAGCATGGAGTTGAGCTGTTTACAGAGGTTACATGAATTGCAGTTACCATGATTACATGTAGAGGCTGAAATGCAGATTCCTAGGATTTTCAGGTGTGCTTAAAAATGCCATGTCTTCAAATATATGCTTTCTAACAACTTTTCTCTCATTTATATAAAATTATGCTTTGAATGACAGGGAACTCATAAGAACACTGAAACAGACACCAAAAAATAATTCCAGAAGACGATTCCTGGTTTTACAAATTTTTTTAGTGTTGTATATATTCTACTATTTCACCTTTTCTAGGTGATATTAAATTATCATTCCAAAAGTATATGAGAAATGTACCTCAAATAATTTGTAGCTAACAATGAAATAAAACTATACTGAAATATGTCATGGTAACCTCGTAATTGAATCTTCTAAAACATGATTCCTCAGCATGACAGTAAGAAGAACTGATCAGAAGAGTGACAATATGTGCAGGTCAAATTCATGAAACATGGATGAGCAGTGAACACTACTGCAATAGAAAATATTTACTTCCACATACCCAAGAAAGAAAAACACTACAATAGTGCGCTGTTTTCAGACCTATGTGCAGTTAAATTTTGAATTTGTTGAAGCTGATACAGTAGGCACAATTGTTTCACAGGCAAATGGTAGTTTGAAAGGAAAAACAAATTCCCTTACTAGTCTTATGTCTAGGGTGATTTCTATCTTTATTTACTGACAGAATCAGACAAAGCAAATATACTATCACAGTATTACAAAATCAAAATATTTTAATTTCCTATCTGATGGACCTTCCCATACTGACAGAAAACGGACAGATAATCAAAACAGAAGATATCCCAGCACTGGTCACTAGAGAAGTCCTAAGGAATCCTGGAAGAGGTCCAGTTCATAGATACATAGTTTAGCAGGATGCTTCAGCCAATGTTTAATTCTAAATACAGCTTTATATACATCCCTGAGCAACTTTTAAACATATCTTTGTGTTTAAATATGTTTCTGAATCAGAACCATAGCCAACTATCAGAAAGCATCTGTTCTCTGATGCTGCCTCAACCCTGTTGTCCTAGTTCAGCAGGTGGGACCAGTTTATCACTGTGTGGGGGTGATCAAGGCTATGTATTTTACCCCTCTATTCATTTTCCAAGAACAATGGACCATTTGCAGCTGCCCAGGGCACACCTGACACCTCAGGGTGTGAGCTGGGTGTGAAAGACATCTGTGAGATAAGAGCTGTGATAACTCCCCTCCAGGGTCGTGAGCACCTTCACACCCAGCCTGAGGGGGAGTGTCTGCTAATGGGGCATCAACAGTTCCAAAAATACCCCATGACTCACAGAGTTAATCACCTGTTGTGTGACTCCCTGCCCTGGGGGAGGGACGAGATGCTCCCTCCCAGATCTGGGGGTACATATCTTGGGGCAAGAAGACCTCAGGAACCACTTGTTGGATCCAGAGAAGCAGTGGAACCTTGACAGGAGGAGACTATCACTTTTAACCAGCTTGCACCATCCACCATCACTCTCAACCAGACTGGGACTGTCATCTGCACCAACAGGTTTCTCGCTTCCTTCTACTTTGGACTTGGGGGAACCACATGGAGTTTGTATCCCAGGGTGCTGGGTCATACTGGGTTTTGTGGGTTAAAACCAATTTCTCCTTGTGCCATTGTATTTATTGTAATATTGTTATTGAATTGTAACTCTGACTTATAGTCTCTTTTGAGTTCATTTCTCCTGCAGGTTTACCTTTAAACCAGCACACGTGTCTAGCTCCCAGACTTTCTGTTTAACGTAAGAATTTTAAGTCTATGACAAGACTTGTTTTTCTGGAGTTACTTGTTACCACTCTGCAGATGGCTAATGCTGCAATTTGTAACTCATATGAGCAGCATTCCAGGCATTGCATTTCTTAAACTGTAGGCACTTTAGATCAAATTCTTACCTAGGCTGAGAGCTTTGATCCTGGCTGGGGCTGGGCAAAAATGCCTATAGCCCAAAAAGCAATTTGTAGTAGGAAAACAGGCATTGATACTACTAGCATGCTGTCATGGTGTCACGTGCAAAGGGGCAGAAATGTAAAGATTTTTTATCCTACATGTATTAAGGTATTTTTCTTGACTATATGTGTCCCCAGAAAATCAAAACCTTTTAAAGCCTAAAACAGTCTGTCCATGTCTCACCTAAAGAGACCCTTCACTACACAGATTCACTGTGATGGACAGGACTTTTGATACCCTGATATGGGGATGGCACTTAACAGCAAGGGACAACCTTCTCTGCCTGCCAGCATCAGAAACAAACCAGACTAACTCTAGGGGTTCATAAAATAACTTTTATTAATATAAGTATGTGACAACCACTGTGAGTTTCACACCGCCAGTGATAAGCTTTAACTGCATGATTACACGTAATTAATAACAAAAACCCAAAAACCAGAAGGAAGCTCCACAAAACAGCACAACAACCTAAGCCTCAATACAAAACTCAAGGAACCCCCCCTTTCTACAACAGACCAATTTACAAAGACTAGAACAAAATCTAAACACATTTGTTAAGACAAAGTCTCCTTTTAAGGGGGAAGAAATATAGCCACTTCCCACTAACACACCTTTTAACTCACTAAGATAAGGAACCGAACACCTTAAAGAAAGCCACGAAAAAAGAGTCAGCAATAAAGTAGAGCATAACAAAACAAAATAAAAACAAACAAACAAGAATATAAAATATATACACCTGGTAAGTTACAAGGTGTAGGGCAAAATAAAAGTAGTATCAAAGTAGCAAAGTACACTTAGTAAATAAATTATCTGTGGGGTAAAGGTAAAAGATGGTAATGTATTAGGTATAAGTTGTAAGGTTTAGAACATAGGGCATAGAAAAACAGAGTAAATGGTTGCTCACCCCTACAGTATCTGAAGGAGTGGAAGGAGACAGAACAGCTCATTGGTTACCTCTGCAGAGATGATGGAACTTCTCTCCCCATTTTGTTCATGTCCGATCTCTTTTTATACATTTTTTTCCTTAGGCAATTTGAGTGACTATAGTTAATAATAATTTTGGGAGTGATAGACAGATAACATAGGCTTGAGGGTCAGCTCTCTGTGTTCCCACAGGATGTTGTGAAGAAAGGCCATGCTACTTCCATAACACTCCATTTTTCGTTAATCCTATCAGTCTGTTGCTGGGAAATTTCATTTTCTTGAGGACTTTCAGGAAGCCGAAGCCAAACCGGGTCTCTTTGTCCCTTCTTGTGTAACCCATTATCAACTGACAATGGTTTCTGGGAATAGCCCATCCAGGTGCTGAGGTGTTTCCTGTAACTAATCAGGAGCTTATCATGGCCTTGAATTGGCCTATTGCCCTACACATGGCATGTATGCTGACAACCTATACATGAAGGAATCATAAGACTACCTGGGAACTCAACAGCTTTGGGAAATTTAGTTACATAAACGATGTCAACTAAATAAAATTGTTTATTTTATATTCAGTTGTAAAAAGAAAGCAAAGGCAATAAAAAACCTCTCAGAGGCAAATGTCTGAGACTGTAATGATGGATTAAAGATACAGGGTCAGATTGGCAGATGAGTTATAAACTGTCATTGATGGAGTTATGACAATTTCTTCCACTAAAAACTTGTCCCATATAAGTTCCTGAGTTCTTGATTATAAGATCAAAAGAACTAGAAGAACTATAAGGTTTAATTTTAAATTGAAGGAGCAAATGTTATGATATTCGTGGTATGGATCAAATAGCCATCCTTCATACAGACCTTTTTATATCTTAAAAACTTTATGCATTGTATGCAGATAAGTATTGCAAGAAGCACTTTCTATTACCAGATACTACAGTAATGAAAGATAGGGATAGAATTTGGAAAGAAACAATCATTATGTTTTTTTCTTGAATTGTTAATAAAAATTCTTTTAATATAGCACTGGATACCAAGAGGGCTAAGCTTTTACATTAGCAGCATTGGTACTTTATAACAGGACCTGTTTAAGAAAAGGTATTATTTCTCTTCATAATTATTTCCTACTAATTTTGCTAATATTGTTGTACAGTATTTTAACTGAACTCTCCTTCATGAATTTTATAAGTAGGACAGAAACCGCAGGCTCCACTTGTTCTCTATACCTAGCTTTCATTTGAAGTGGAAATGAGGGATTTTTGTTGACCTCATTCTCTTTGTTCTTGTAGTGGTAGATAGACACTTCTGAGGGGTGCATGAAAGACACCCATTGTGTTTGGCCCAAACCCACTATCTCTACATTGATATTATTCATTTGCACAATTAATTACACTGGAGTGCTAGGATTTATAATATAAAGATGTTAAGGTGGAATAAGGTGTATCCTAGTTCAGCAAGAGGGGTAGTCCCATGGTGTAAATGAGAGCACTCTGGACTCTGATTCCCAAGGACCTGAGTTCGAGTCTCAGTGGGGACTGTCCCCTGGCAGTTAAATGCCTCCCTGATATCCGATTCCATCAGATCTTGGATGCTAAGCAGGGTCAGCCCTGGTTAGTACCAGGTGCTGAAGACAGTCCCAAGGACTTCACTGTCACTATCCAAACTCGCTTGACTGGGGCAAATGGACCTTAGGACTTATATGCTGGGGCCAGTTCTGCGCACGCTGTGCCTCACCTAAAAAATCCACTGCGCAGGCTGGAAGGGCACACCCTCGTGGGGAGAGCCCTTCCCAAATCTTCATTTGTGAAGTCTGGCCATACACACACGCAGTTCAGCAAGCTGGAACCAGTTTATTACTGTATGGGTGTGACCAAAGGCTGTGTATTCTAAACCCTCTATCCCATTTCCCAAGAACTGTTTTACAATGCATCATTTGCAGTAGCTGCCTGCAGCACACCTGACCCCTCAGGATGTGAGTTGGGAGTGAAAGACACCTGTGGGATAAGAACTGTGATAACTCCCTTCCACCAAGTCGTTAGCACCTCCACACCCAGCCTGAGGTGCCGTGTCTGCTAATGGGCCATCAATTATTCCAAAATACCCTATGACTCACAAAGCGAGATCACCCATTGTGTAATTCCCCACCCTGAGGGAGGTACGGGGTGGTCCCAAGTGGACCTGAGTGGATATAATCTTGGGGGTTTGGGGACTTGGGGAACCAGTCATCGGATCCAGAGGAGGAGCAGAACCTCAACAGGAGGAGACCACCACTCTCAACCAGACTGCGACCATCATCTGCACCAACAGGTTTCTCACTTCCTTTTACTTTGGACTTTGGGGAACCACGTGGGGTTCAGCACAGGGGCTGCAAACCCCTTTGTGTTTATGACCTAGGGTGCTGGGTTACACTTCTGGGGTTTGTGGGCTAAAACCAATTTCTCTTTGTGCCATTGCATTTATTGTAATATTGTTGTTATATTGTAACTCTGACTTATAATGTCTTTTGTGTTGGGTTCATTTCACTTGTCGGTTTACCTTTAAACCAGCACAGGTGACAATGAAAGGCTTGAAGAATTCAGACTTACAGAGGTTTCAAGAGTAGCAAGAAGTCTAAGTCCCTGAGTTTACTCAAGAAAGCCTTTCAAACACACTGAAACCACATTAAAGCCAGTTGCTAGCCATCATCCCTTTGTTTTGAAAGCTGGAACATTTTGAAGTTTAATCCAAAATTTTAATTGTATGTTTTGGAAACTGAGTGAGGAGGAAATACTTAGATGAACCCAAAGCAGCAAAGATATCACTTTGCATGTCTTCCCTGGAAAATGGTAAGATATATTAGAAAATTACAGAAATGCCAGTAACGAGGCTTCTAGAACATTTCCCAAGGTTCAGGAGGCCAAAGGAGCACTGTAAGATTTCCTTTGAGAAGGGTTTTAAAAGAACTTTATTTGCCAGAAATTACAAACAGAAACAAGGATGATGATCTTTGAACATAGACTATTGAAGTCTTGAGAAACAAGATAGAGCAGCAACAAACGTGTTCCTGTATTTTTCCATTAATTAGTCCATAATTACTAATTATTAATTTGTGCAATAAGCTAGCTTTAGCCACATATCCTTATAGCCTGATTAATTATCTATTTTTATCTGTATATTTTTTAAGCGTGTAGCTGCCATAAACAAGATTATACACATTATCCATGATCCTTGAGTTCTGCAGATAAAGCTGGAGTTGACCTATTTATATTAACAAGAAACAAATTACTCGTGAAAACCTCCTATTCAGAACAGTAGGAGTATTGCCAAAGTAATGACTTTTAGTTCAAATTTAAGCTGAAGTTTTCCCTTGAGCTGTTCTTATATATATTGCCTGCATCAGAGGCAATTCCCGTCTTCCAGTCCTTACTTTCTAGTTTGTAGTACTAAAACAGTGGCTAAGTCCAAGTCACTCAATTGCTCTTAACACAGTTTAGCTAATTAAATTTTTTCACAGTCAACCACAATGCTCATTATCTAATCCAAAAGGGAACTGAGGGGAACATTCATAATGATATATTAATTTATCAATAACAAACAGCACAATTGCCACACATTACTTCTAACATATTTTTTAGCCATTACTGTATGTCAGTGAGCTTATCAAGCTTATCTTGCTTTGTTATTGTGATGATTTCAACAACATTAAAGTGTAATTATAAAAACCTGTAATTTCTTTGTATTACAGAATTATACATAATAGCACACTAATAATAATTCCTCATTAGTCATCAGTTTTTTCAGAGATACAGGAGAAAGCAGGCCCTTATTTTCAGGGTGTTAATGCCTAGAGTTAAGCAGAAAAGGAAGCTTTAAATATATGGTTATTTATTTTACTTTTTTACAGGGATAAATATTAGAGAATAATATTGAAAAAGCCCAACTTAAAATTGAGAAATACCATTAATAAAGCTGTTATGTCAGAGTTATTTTCCATAGGCACTATAATAAAGTCATTAATTTCATAATCGTAACCTGAATTTTTATGTTCAGACAGTGAAAAATTTTGTAATGCCCAGAAAACAGTTGTGAATGTCAACTTAGTAATCAAATGACTAAGACCTTCATCTTACTTTTCCAAGTTTTAAAATTTCAAAATGTGGGACTCAAGGGAGCTAAAAGGCCATACTAGTTAAAATTATTGGGTAGGATTGCTTTGCACAAAAATTGTTTATTTGACAAAAAAAATATTTCTTGTAAGATGAAGACTTGGATAATAAATTCAGGGAGTACTTTTTTCTGATGTAGCTGAAATCTTTTGTTCTGAGCCACTCAGCAATTCATCATACAAGTTTATAATTTCGGTTTTGTAACAAGACTGAAGCAGCAATCTGTTTTTCAATGGGCTTTATTCCTATAGTTAGGCACTGTAATGCCAACTTAGAAAATGTATTCTGTATCATCATTGTTCACAAGATCACCATATGATTCAAAGTAAGTCACTTAAACCAGATTTTTAAGAGGAAAGATGCTCCTCATTTTCTTAATGCTTATCTTGTCACAGCAAAGATTTCATTTGCAAAAACGCAGCTTCCACTGAAACTAATAAAAGTTGGACTTTGAAAAAAATAAAGCAAAAGCCTATGGAAACCTATATGTGGAGAATTCAAAATGGGCAAAAGCGGTCCGAAATCTCGCTTTTCCTAAAGTTTATACTTTACAAATTGGTTTTATTTAAAAACAAATAAAACATAAAATGCAAATATCCTCATGATGAGCTACTGGAAAAGATCAAAACCATTTGGAATGCTAGCCATCAAGGGACAATTACATTCAAATTACTATTCATGTTTCAAATGGTTTGTGGCTAAGTCCTAGCTGGATGATCAACCTCGAGTGATTTGCCTGAAGGTTTAAGGGAGCGCAGGTGATAGCCTTCAGAACTCGTCCACCCATTTTTTGCTTTTGTATCAAAAGTAAAGATACCAGATGAAATTATTCATCCTCCTGTTGCACTTCTTATACAGAATGACCAATATGCAACTTGCTATATTATTTTGGCATTAGAATTTGCTAAAACTATTCAACAATCAATTTGCATTTCTTCCTGCGAATAGCACTTTTAGGACATTCAGTTATTTTATCCCAATGCAAATCTTCAGTGTTCTTCTGTCTCTTATTTTCCTCAGAATCTGGCAATTTCCCTCATTTTCCCCACTCTGCTACAGCTTTAACAGTTGTATTTTAATGAGAGAGGAGATAGAAGCCATGCCACTGATGCATGCTCACATGATTTAATAGAGAAAAGGAGAGAGGAGTTTCTCTTTGTGTAATGTGTCCCTTTAAAAATAATAAAATCTGATCATCTTTACTAAATTGAAGGACACTTAACCAGTGTTTTCAACTGCTTTGCCTTGCAGATTCTTCCCTTCAACAAATGAGATGAAACTGATTTATAGCCTACTTACATCCTACCTGAACATATCACTTATGGACAATCTTGTCAGACAAGATTATAAGGAAAAAAAACTGTAATCTATAAAATTATTGCTTTCAAACATTTTGTTTCCTGTTGGTGATTTTAGATCTCTGTATGTCTCTTTCTGTTTTCAACAAAAGAGAGGCAAAATATTTGAGGATGTGATTTTTAAATTTTGCAGCACTGCAAATTACCTAGTAGCTATAGGTGCTTCTTGCCTGGAAGCATCATCCATGGTCCAGTTCATGTCCTGTTGTCCAGAAGTTCTATCTCTCTGCTCCAAGCACTTCTGGTACTCTTTTTCTGTGCAGGGAATGGAGGCTAAATGATCAAGTGTTTCCCACTGAAAGCACTGAAAAAAAGAAGTAACAACATGGTCTGGCCTTGATGCCCACAGAATGTTAAACAATGTTTTCTCAGAGTAGTCATGAATAGATATTCTAGCAGGGGTTGATGGATGGACAGCTCCCCATGCACAGCCTCTCAGAGACGGGGCAGGGTGCTGCAAGCCCTGGTGCTGGTGGCAGAAGCCACGATGTGACCACCCCGAGAGTGTGATGGTGAAAATCATTTATTCAAAGAGATAGAGAGTTTTAAGGCTTCTGGAGGAAGGCCCCAGGAAATAGGGTGCAATTGGGTAAGGCCTCAGGTGGAAAGGAGTGGCTTGGGTACTCAGCCAGCCAATGGGGGACTAGAAGGATCAAAACCCAGTAGGAACACAGGGATTGGGGAGAGATGGGTGAGATAACCAGTGGGGGGTTAGGGGAGATGTGGGGCTGGCTATATGTGTAGAACGACATGGTGCTGACCAGGGAAACCACGTAGGTACCGCGTGCTGGGAAATAACAAAACTTAAAGGGAAACCCGTACAATAAAAACACAAGTTCTAAGCTTAATCTTTAAGAGTCTCTAATTCTGGAGGGTTGCTGTCACGGTGATCTGATTTCTAAAGGTGTTCTTTCCATTTCTCATAGTTGGGGCTTTCTCACATAATTCCTCCAGTTTTATTTTTTTCATGAAACTTAAATAACGTTGCATGAAACAAGAGCTTGAAAACATCTAGCTATACATGGGAGGACACAAAGAAGGATTAACAACACAAAAAAACCTAAAAGCAAAAATAATAGGAATTTGTTTATGGGCAGTAAAAGTCCTTTTAGGGATAACCAAATAAACATATCGTCCCAAATAACTTTGTCTAATCTTAGGATCTGCTGAATGAGGCAGCGAAGTTCATTTATGTGGGAGTGGATGGATTGGAAATGGTCTGAGAAATTTAGACAGCACAGCCCTTCAAACTCACTGCAACCATTAACCAATAATAGAATATCAGTTGCAGCTCTATTTTGTAATGTTGCTTTCTTAATTTGTTGGGAATCGAGTAAAAGGTCTTTCAGTGCTGTGCTAGTTGCATTTGCCTCTTTGGCTATCCAGCATTTCATTTTTGTGAGCGAATCTAGGGTGTGCATTGTGCCAATGGCTGGAATTACTATGCTGCCCCAAACATCTTGGCTGTGTGACCAAAAGTTAAGGTTAGAGTCATAATCTTCTGTGAATTTATGCAAATTTTGGAATTTAGAAAGGGGATGCTGCTGAGCTGGGGGCTGAGGGGTTGCTTGAGGGCTAAGTTTTAACAACTGGTCCTACAATGAATGGTCGTCCACTCTCTTTGAGTAGCTGCACTGTGGCTAAGTCTCGCCTTTCCCGGTGGACTCTGATGTCATGCTTTGTAATTTCTTTAGATGGATTAATAACTAGGGAAGAAACTGTCTTTGAGGGATTATAAAGTGTTAATTGACCAAATGTGCAAGGTCCCCCGACTGCCTCTTTAGGAATTGATTTCCATACCCAAAGTCCACAGATAAGGAACACCTTCTCAGGGAGGACAATGCCCAGTGGGGGAGATTGGATTTCAAAGGTTATTTTTTCCTTGTACCAGAACTCGAACTAGAATAGGCTCCACAAGATGTTACATTGAGCTGCCACTTACTCTTCCCCTCTTTTTTTGTGTGTTAAAATAAAAACAGTGGGCTGAGGGGAGGGTGCCTAAAATTTCCAGTACTTCAGGATAATTGTTTTCATAGGTAAAGGATTGTGGTTTTGGTTTGTTTTTTTTTTTTGGAATCTGGGGGACAGGGAATGCAGGACACAATCTGTTTGGGTTTTTTTCTTTTTTTGTCGGGATCATTACACCAAAGGGAATATTGATTTCAAAATCCAGACCATTTTTGAGGGGACCAGGGGATTGTAATTAAACATATTTTGAATGGGTTAGAGGGATCTGAAACCAAAAGACACAATGAATCAACTTTTAAGGACTTCACCAATAAAGACCATATGTTTCCATGATTAGTTGCAACCCAGTCTGGAAGAAGAGGAGGTGTGGCAGAAGGCCGATACTACATGATGACTGGATCGATCAGGATGATGATGATGGAGATCATTGTGGGAGCTACTCGCTGTTGTAAAATTTCACCAGGCATGATGGAACTCACTTAGGACTGGATCCTGTTGAGACACAAACATGCCCCCTCCTGCAGGTGATAAGAGGAACAGTGCCAACCCATTCACCTATTTTAACATCTTTATAAGTAACTTTGGCATCAGTACTGACTTGATTTTGGTGTGCATTAAAGTGCCTTTCTATGAGTGATATGTCATGCTCTAATCTATTTAAGAAATTGAGAACACATAATGCCTTATTTAATTTTTCTTGTGGTGTGAGTCCAATATGTGGTTAGCATATTTTTGAGTGTCTGATGAGCATGATGTACCACTGCTTGACTAGTGGGCGAGTGGGGGATCCCTGTGACATTGGAGATGTCCCACATGTTGAAAAACTCTTTTAAAGAGTGAAAAGTGTATGTTGGACTGTTATCTGTTTTTATAGTTTTGGGCATGCCAGGGACTGATATTGCAGACATAAGGTGCTTTTTGACATCTTGGACCTTCTCTCTTGCATGTGCTGTTGCTGCAAAGGCACCAGAACACATATCAATGGTTGTATTTTAATTTTCAAAATGGTGAATAATGAGTTATGTCCATCTGCCAGATGTCAAGTGGGTTAATTCTACAAGGGTTTACCCCCTCAGAGGTAGAGGAGTGAGTCTCTGGCAGTCGGGGCACACAGAAATAATTGCTCTGGCTTGAGATAGTGTAAGTTGGAATGTTTTTCTGAGGGATTTTACATTTTGGTGAAAAAACCTGTGGGACAGCTTCGCTTTTTCAAAGTTGTTTGGAACTACTGCAGTTTGTGCAAGGTGCCCTGTATTAGCTGTTTGATCTGCAACATGATTTCCTGCTGTGATGAGTCCTGAGAGAGAAGTGTGAGAATGAATAAGGATTATGTGAAATTCATGTTTACGATGACTAATCTCATAGAGTAATGATTTGAACATATGAGCTAATTGTAATTTGGAGATACCTTTTATGTAGGAATTCTCAATTCACTGGACTACTCTGACAACATCTGCCAAAGCAGAAACAATGTTTAAAGGCTCTGGGAATAGCTGAAATGCATGTATGAATGCAGAGAGCTCCACTATCTGAGAGGAGCCTGTTACCTTGTGCGTGTCATATACCCATTTTCCTGCTTTAAGCCAGGTAACAACTGCATTAGATGTTTTGACAGAACTATCTGTGAAAACAGTTCTAGCACCTCCTAACAGAACAGGTGAATATGTGTTAACTCTGGTTGAGTAAGGGCTAGCAGCTGCAAAAAAAGGAATAGACAGGAGGTGAACTGAAAATTGACCCCTGTAATCAGCAATGGCTAACTGAAAATCAGAACTATGAGTCTGCAATTGATTTAGTTGAACTGTAGACAGAAGAAACATAAATAACATTTGGATCCCTCCCCAAGACCTCCCAAGCTGTAATCTGCTTTTGTGGCAGACTTTGGAAAGCGTCTCAGGATATGTAGTAATGGATTTTGAAAACTGAAAACTTAAGAAAA